>DWAP01004439.1:0-10970 GCA_018230625.1 Heliconius eleuchia
ATTTCCCGTTTCTCCCATCAGCGGTTACGGCTGTGCGTGCGTCTTACCTCAGTCAGTCAGTCAGGTACATGTCCTTTTATATATATAGATATAACATTAAAGCTTAAATCTTAGCTTTATAAAATACTTAAATGCGTCGTCCGTCGTAATACCGTCGCATTACGTCTCAATTCGCTCGCTCAAAACTGAACTATTCCTAGACGTAGTCCAAAATATTCCTTCATAAAATATATCTATTATTTCCCCTTTAAAATGTCTTTCAAGCTGTGAACTGATCAGACTGACATTGCTGGCTTTGACTGACTTCTCTACAGCACCTGATGGTCCGAAACAGCTCGTAAAGCCTAGATCTAATAAGAAACAAAGTAAGTGAATTATTAGTAAGATAGAGACCATTTTTTATACAGAATTCTTTATTTTCTATACAATTTAGCTTCACGTTGAATAAAACATGAAGCAAACGGCGAAGTTGCCTTTAAAGTTGACTCTCAATACATTGATTTATTAAAGACACACCTTGTCCAACAAAAAACTCAAACTAATTGATATAGCGACCCGCACGCAACAATTCTAGTTCTTCTAGAATGTCTAGATATAGTATAGAATATGGTAGACTTAGACTCGCGTATAATGTATCATTTATAACTAGGGGAATCTTTGTATATATTTGTGTTACTTAATCTTTATTGAACAGTCGGTTTTTGTAATGACGGCACGATCAAATAACGTTGTTTATTTAAATAAAAAAGAAAAATAAAAAAAAATTACCGACAAACATATTGGAAAAAAATATTGGCGCAGAGACACAAGCATGCGACTGGAAACGCGACATGTTATGGGTTCGATTTCCAGTCGAGGAAATGAATTATTTAATATTTTCTATTTCTCGCTCTGGTGACGAGGCAAAGCGCGGCGGTACGTTCCGCCACGGAACACGCAATACCTTCGAAATTCGGGTAAAGGGGAGAACAAAAATATCTTAATGGGAACGGAGTGTCTCAACATTAGGTTTCCAGGTTCCCTCTAACTACCCTGTTATGTGCGAGATACAGCAAGAAACTAATATAATCATAATAATAGGGTTCCTAAAGTAATGTATATTACATTGCACCTACAAAAAATTATATCGTAAATAAATTAATATTTTATGTTATTATTTATTGACTTTTTAAAAACTACTAAAACAATTCTCCAAAAGTAAATCAGTTTCTTATTAATTGTATCGCAATTAAACATAAAAAATGATGTACGCGTCGAATAAAGAACCTACTTCGGTTTTTTGTCGGTTAAAATATTCAAATTAGCATCGACAGACTTATTAAAATAAATTAATTCATACATACATGAGGCCTGTCGTCGCGCGGGACACGAAGTGTGACTGTAAAATCGACTGGTTGTGGATTCGATCCCCACTTGAGGAAATGAAATATTTATTGACATTTATATTTTCATTTCTTTGCTCTGGTGTTGAGGCAAAGCGCGGCGTTGAGTTCCGCCACGTAATGCCTCTAGAACTCGGCGGAAAATGGGGAACGGAGTGTCTTAACACTCTGTTTTCACTACCTACCCTGCTGTGTGTGGGATACAGCGTGAAGCTGAGTTTGATTTTAATTTATATTTCCATTTCTTTGCTCTGGTGTTGTGGCCAAGAGCGGCATTGAGTTCCACCAGTCCACACGCAATGCTTCCAGAATTCGGCGGAAAGGGGGGATTGGAGTGTCTTAACACTAAGTTCTCTCACGTGAAGCTAAATTATATGCATATGTACATAAAACAATACAATTTTTCTAATGCACCCCTGATCCCCATACCAGTACCAATAATATAGCCTACTATAATTTATATCTTTATAATGGAGGTAAGGGCATCTACGATCCCAAATATAACTAATTGCGGCGTTAAGTTCCACTCAACATACAATGTCTTGAAATTGAACAATGGATTGTTTCATAACTAAATTTTATTTTCCTACCCTACTACAGTCACGACAAAACGTGATGCCAAAAATATAATACTAAAACAAACACCATTTAATAGAACTACGAATAATTTGAGAGTATCACCCGCCACCCCTGGGAGCAACCGCGTCAATAAACCAAGCACGTATCAATTTCATTACCCGTCTTCATTAGAAACCAGGACGATATATAATGTTCATTTCTACGTCGGGAGGTATTAGGTCAATACTAGCAATATACAACTTTTATTATTGCTATAAGGGACAATATCTGTCTGTAAACGCGACGGTCGCCGGTTCGATTGCACTCTGTGTAATGTTTATTTGAAGATATGTATATTTTTTAAAAGCAGCTTCACGTTTCTTCTAGCAAATTTGAATTGGTTGTGTAAAGACTGTCTGTTCTCTAACTTCGATACATTGCGTGTTGAGTAGCAGAATGCAAGTCCGCGCTTTATCTTTATTGTTTATCAAGGAAATGATAATAGATCATTCTCCCGAATGAGAAACCAACCCACAACCTTTACATTTACAGTCACGTACTATGCCATTGCGCCATGAGAGCCTCTAATTTTTTTTTTCGTATTGTATAATATAATAAAAAAAGCATAAAGAAATATCAAAATAATCATAATATATGGAATAAATACGACCGTGAAAAATTATTCTTTCATAGCACGTACGATTTTCATTAGCTGGTTTCATTGTGAGAAGCATAACGGAAGTCTTAATAGAAATGTATATTTTTATTTCGTCTCGGCTTACAAATGTAAGGGGTCCATGAGATACCTATAAGTTACATTTTTCTTAGCTTCATGCTGTATCCCGCACATAGCGGGGAAGGAAGGAGGAACCTGGGAACCTAGTCTTAAGATATTCCGTTGTTGAGACACGTCTCGTTGGGTGGCTGGACTCCCGCTGCACTTTGCCTAAAATATGATATACTTCATAAAAATATTATATATTTTTCCTTAAGTGAACTGTCGAACCCACAACCTGTCACGCGTACATTCATATTCTTCATCATTGTACAAGTTATGGTAATCAATGGCTTTTATTATATTATTATACATTTAAGGAAACGATTACTATTTAAATTATTACCATGCTCATGCACGTTTCGTTTCGCCATTTAGCACACAATATCTTGAAAATTGAGTGGAAAGTGAGGAACGGCGTATAGCTTTCCTCTCAAACACATACTTACTAGATTTCCTAACTACCCTTTATAAGCGGGTAAAACGTGATTGTTTTTTTTTTAATAAAAATCATCAAAAAATCCAATATTAAGCAATATTAAAACCTTCTTCTATATTTTGTAATAAGGCAATTTGCTTGAACACAATGGTCTCGAATAAATTGCGCAGGCTACTTGATGATTGGGCAACATTATAAGTATTAGTATTCAACGAGCATGTCTGCGTTTTGATGTAATTTTATAAATATGGTCAAGTGTATTTAAAATTCTTAAAGTTGTTGTTTAGTTTTTTATATATTTACTTAGATAGCTTCACGCTTTTTCCCGCTAGTAGGATAGACAGGATAGGCAGACCTATGACAGTGTTTTCAGGTCGATCATAGTACCTTCAAAAAACACATCCTCTTCCTTAAGGAATAGCAACTGTAGCCCTTCTCGTGTTATACGAGTTCGAGGGCGTTTGCCTTATCGATTCCATAAAGTAAAAAACTAACTGTTAACGCACAGCCCATTTGGGACATTGCGAGTTGATTAACGAAACTCAACGCCGCGTTTTGAATTGTAATAAAGATATAAAACGTACTTAAATCTATTCCCATGGAACCAAACCAAACAATTTTATTTGGGCAATAGTGTCGTTTATGCGTAGTCCGTAAGCTAGTTAGTAACGGCCGATATTATATATAGTAAAGGGAGTAGATTTCAAAGTCACATGATTTAATTAGTCAAAAGGAAATTTTCTAAAGTACAATGAGCCATCTCTTTTATCGATCATAGTTTTATACTAAATATATGTCTCTTTAGCTTCACGCTATACAAAGCAGGGTTGACAGAGGGTACCTGGAAACCTATTCCTCTCTCTCTATTGACTCTCCATTCCTATTAAGAAATCTCGTTCCCCATTTTACATCACATTCTCTAGACATTGCGTGTTGAGTGGCGGAATTAGTCTTATGGGAATTGAACCCACAAAACAGTTTACAATTTTGTGCCACTGCACCACGACTGGCTTCATATGTCTTAAATAATATTTATACTAAAATAATATGTATATAATAAACTGTTTCAGGTCCATCTCTACTTCTCAGCGCTGCCTGAGGACAAAGTGCCGTATGTGAACAGCGTTGGAGAGAGGTATCGGTTAAAACAGCTACTACAGCAACTGCCACCTCAAGATAATGAGGTAAGATTCAATATAAATGATTACTACAATAACTTGTTGAAAATACGAAGGAAATAAAGAAATAATTGTAGTAACTTGGATTAAATATAACATTTTTAGTTTTTTTTTTAGCCGCACATTGTATTCCGCACGTAGAAGTATAGTTAGAGGGAATCCTAGTCTTAAGGCACTTCGTACCCCATTCAGACACTTCTGTTACATACTTCCTGCCGAATTTTTGAGGCATTGAGATCTCACCGTTGCACTTTGCCTGGTGCCTGGTACCAGAGTATCGACAGCATCAACATTTTAAGTTAATTATGTTTGTTTATAGAGCGCGGTGTTAACTTTCGCCATCCAATATGTATCGTAAATTGTTTGGAGTATGAGCAACGGAATATTTTAACACTATTTTCTCGCTGCCTACATGAATGAAATTGTTAAATTTAAATTTAAAGTTTTTTTATTCTTTTATGTAGTGTCTTAGTGGATTAATGTCGTTACGTTTTAATCTAAGGGTATAAGAAATCTCAGTTAAGACATTCCGTTACCCACGCACCGCTCAATTTTCGAGACATTATATGTTGAGTGACGGAATTGAAAATGTGAAAAAGCGGACAAAAAATTTTGAACCGTTTTTACATTCCAGGTTCGCTACTGTCATGCACTTTCCGACGAGGAACGTAAGGAGCTACGGCTGTTCAGCGCGCAGCGGAAGAGGGAGGCGTTGGGCAGAGGGCAGGCGAGGCAGCTGCATGCGCCCGCTCCTTGTGATAGGGTAAGTCGAAATATTTAATGAAAATTTATAAATTGTATTTATTTTTATCATCTATTACCGTGAGCTTTTCCTTTTACTCTTGGATTGAAATGATTGTGGTATATGATACCTGATACGTACAACGTCATTTCATGGGAAGGTACGATGGGTTACAATGGGTTGGTGGATCGAAGCGAGTAAATAACCTATAGCCTTCCTCAATTTTGTTTATGATTTTAACAAAAAACATATATTAAATAGTCGTGACTTTAGAGATTAACGCGTTCAACCAAACAATCTCTTTAGCTTTGTTATTTTAAATACATATGATATACATGTTTTGTAGTGTAATAAATAGCTCAGATAAGATGGTGTAGGTATGTAAGTAGGTTAAGTGTGAGTCCAACTCGCCTACCGAGGGTTCTGCAGTCATTCGAGATTTTAGCACAACAAGAGCTACAATTATAATAAACGGATATAGCGAAATCTCATTTGATTTCTTATATATACATATAAATAAAAGCATACTATATAGTATATATACATATTACCGCGAAGCAATCGAGCTTTTATAAAAAGCTAACGACTGAGTTCCGTAAGAACAGGCTTGCAGTTCCTCTAATCGTCTATTAACAACATTTAAATGTTTTACGACTTGACGCTAACTGTCGCTGTTCGCCTTTTTTTCCTGTATCCATTTCCCACACTATATAGACCTCCAGAGCGCAGTGTACTGTCCAACGTTAAAGGCGATAGGTGTATGTTCAATTCTTACTCCAGAGAATGAAAAAAAAGATAAAAGATTTACGTCACTCAACATTCATTATGGAATGAAGTGTCTTAACACTAGGTTCCCTCTACCTACTGTTCTATATTCGAGCATCCACCAACCTATTTTAAATATTACATAAAAGAAGGACCAGTATTCTTCCTCAAAATCTAAAAGATCAATAGGAAAAATACGTAACAAATGAAAAAAGCTCCTCTACAACACCCTTCTCTTAAGTAGAAATATGAATAATAGTACAAGTGATGTATAAAAATTGCTTCATTCCGGTCGGTCCCGTCATTCGTTAGATGCAGATGTTAACACTGCTGTTTATCTTTATGTAAATAAAATTAAATTTTGTGTAAAGCTCGCTCGTTTCGCATAATTTTTTTGTGCGAAAACCGTTTTTTAATATTATTCCATGGATATGGAACCTTAAATTGTTTTAAAATTATTTTGTGACAGTAAATATGATTTATAATTTAAAGAAAATATTTTAAGTATAAGAAAATGTATATACCCTGCTGTGTGCGGGATACAGCGTGAAGCTGAAAATGTATTTTTTATGCGCGTCATTCGCATTGGCGCGTTCGAAGTTGGAGAATAAAGTGCCTTAAGTCTGGGGTATCTCTTCCTTCTTTCTAATTACTCGAGACAAACAGCCATATGAAAGAACACACAGACCGGGGTACAAGCACAGCGCCTGAATGCTTAAAAACGCGCCAGTTATCAGTTCGATTCCCAGTCAGCTAAAGAATGATTTTCAGCTCTCCGACTTGTTAACAACACTCCAAAATTAAGAGTTCAAAAGAAAACGTAGTGTATTAACACTAGATTCCCTCAGCCTTCTATATACTACGGAATATATATGAAGATAAAAAATATTTAAAAAAACACTGTATTTACCATGAACCATAACCGTAAGTGACTATGAATGGCCGAAGCTTTTTAAATTACACTAGAAATAAATCATGGAACCCTCCACGCGGTGTTACTGACAACTTGTTATATTGTTTAGAGCGTTTGAATTACTGCTTTATTATATTGGTATAGGAAACGTTACGTAGATATGTCTATATGTATGTATGTCTTTGTTATTTTATTATTTGACGTTATTGTGGTTTAAAAGAGATTGGATGTACGGGATGGTTGCAGGTTCGTTCCAATATTCACTAACTTAACGTTTACTCCTCAGAGTAAACCTTTTTTTCTCAAAAAACCGATAAAATTCGAAATGATGTGAAAATATGCAAAATAAGTAAAAAAAATCATAAATTCCAAATTATATTTTAAAGAACCTTTTATAACATTACCAGTCTTCCGAGCCGGTGGTGGTAGCTTGCTGTAGGACCGACGCTACTGACATTTTTATTAACGTGACGATTCGAAATTCCAAATTGTAATAGCCTAATTTAATACAGAATATTCAGATTTTTATTTTAATTTAGTTTATCTTTTAATATAATACAACATATGTTAACATCATTATTTTTTTACTTTGATATTGTACAAATTTAAATAAAGTATATACATTTTATATATATATATATATATTATTATGGATGAAAATTCATAAAAAATTAAGTGTAGGATCTCCTTTTAATTTGTAAAGATACAAATGACTTGGTCCAACTCGCCCCTTCAGAGGTACCTACAGAGGACGGTAATGAAACTTTCGGAAAGTAACAATTAGTGAACGCAGTCAGCACAAAGTTACGACAGTATTGCTGTAAGATTGTTTTAACTAAAATACCTACGAAAACACGATTAATTTTATACTTTCTAGAAATCTGTTTTTATTTTGATTATATATTGTATCTTATTCACCAGGCATTCCTCTGCCACGGTTGTGAGTCCCCAACTAGGGTGAAGGAATTGTTATTCGTTAAGGTCTGTTTAAACATGCAATGCCTCGAAAAAAAAATGCGGCGGAAAGTAGAGACGATGACGGAGTGTCTTAGCACTAAAAATAAAAATACATTGTGTACTCCTCGATATTAATACAAAGAAAATAATTATAGGTTAGAACGATAATTTCAGGAATATTTCTCAAGAATTCATAGAAATCACATAAAGAACGAATCACAGATCTACTCTCAAAGTTAGATCTACTCTATTAAGAAAAAAATAGAAACTGACTAATACATTCAATTAGTCGACACTTGTGGCGCAGTTCACAACAATCCCCAATGTGGTAGACAAATAACGACGTTAAGTTACGCCACTCAAAACTAAATCTCTCGTAAATCGGTGGAAAGTGAGAAATGGACATAAAAAACTCTAAAGTCTACTGCTATGCGGGAAAAAGCGTGAAGTAACAAAACAGTCGTCAGCCAGTCGTGGCGCAGGAGCACAAAATGTGACTGTAAAATCGACTAGATTTATTTACATTTATATTTATATTGTCATCTGCGTTGAGTACCGCCACTCAACACGCAATGTCTCCAGAACTCTGCGGAAAGTGGGGAACGGAGTGTCTTAGCACTAGGTTCCCTCTGCCTACCCTGATGTGTGCGACAATTTAGTCTTATGTCTGTCACAGAGTAGCAAGGGCCCGCCTCATTTCCCGCGTCGATACTAACGATTCATTCTCCCTAATTGTCGAAGTTTTCCTTCAAAACGCTGATCTGTTTAAATTTTTTAATGACTGTATTTTTATAAGAACCCCCTCGTGCTTAATTTTGTTTTTGTACTTAGCGAGAGATTTTTAAATGTTATTGTCAGTTTTAATCAAGCTTTTTTTAATCTTTTAAAATGACGTATAATAATGTTGTATTTTATTTAAAAAAAAAACATTTACAATTTTTTTAAACAATTTATGAACAAATAATAAACATAATTATTTTTATTTTAATTTTAACTTCAATTTTAATTTTCAATAAGAAAATAACATAGTTGTGGCTTGTTGCAAAACTGTCTTACATAGTGCAGTACTTGATTATTGAGTTCAAATACCGCAAAGTATAATGTTTGTTTTGCTTTTAACTTCTGTCTGTTTTCAATGCAAAATCAAAAATAGAACAGCCTCCACTTTACGCTTGTTGAGTAGCGGAACTCAACGCTGCGAGAAATTACATAAAAGAAATAGAGTAATAAGGACCAGCTTTTAATTAGGAAACCACTAAAACCTCTCCTTCACTCAAATGGAGGCAATTCCGCGAAAGATTCCAAACCGACAATTTTCTAGTCCAATGCTTGTTATGATCGTCATTATAATTACAGTGTAATGTTGTGGAACAACCCTAGCAGTTTCTCTCAAATATTTCTTTCTTTGCCTATTGCTAAATGGTTAGCTGATTCCTAAAATAGAGGTAGTGACTTCGATTATCATATTGTTTTGATTATGTTTTTTGATATTGCGCATCAGGTGGCGAAAAACAACGCCGCGTCTGGTTTTCTAAAATAATGTATTCTCTCGATTAAGAATCGAAACCACAGGGGCAAGGGCGGGTTGTAGGTTCGATCCCCACACAAGGAAATATTTATTTTAACTTATATTACGCTATCTACGCTCTGGTGTTGCGGTAAAGAGTGGCGTTGAGTTCCGCCACTTAACACGCAATGCCTCCAGAATTCAGCGGAAAATGTGGAACGGAGTATCTTAATACTAGGTTCCCTCTGCTTACCCAACTGTGTGCGGGATAGAGCGTAAAACTGAGAAGAGAATACAAATTATTTAATGTAATCAATTTTGAGTAGACCATGTCTGAAAAGCCAAGACTTTACCAGTAATTGTATGACCATTATAAAAATACTTAAAATATTGAAACTTTTACGTAAAAAAGGCGGTTTTCAAATAAAAATACTACATTAGTAAAAAGGCTCTATATTTCATAATTTGATAATAGAACAATCATAGTTGAAGTGCTCTCATTTCTTGTCGCCAACTTTAATCACCAAACTTACTTTGATCCAGGCTTTTTAGATTTTGACTTAACTTAAAAGTATCGTTATATTATATACAAAAATAGTATATAATATATTATATACTACCTTTTGTTTGCGTTTCGCTTCCGTTGTTGATTGAATATAAATAAGAGTTGTGTGTGATACCAATCGTTGCGCTGTGAATTCGATTACTAGTCGGGTAAATGAAATATTTAGTATTTGCATTTCTCCACTCCGGTGTTAAGGCGAAGGGCGGCGTTAAGTTCCGCTACTTAACACGCAATGCCTCCCGAATTCACAAAAAACACTACACAAATTATTATTAATAATCATCATGTAACCCATTATAGCCTTCCTCATTAAACGAACTAAAAAGATACATACAAAGATACAATTGGAAATTGATTTCTGAGATAAATACGTTCAACCAAACAAGCTCTGCAGTTTTATAATATTAAGTAAAGCATAGATAAAAAATATATTTTTATATTGGATAGAGTTTGTAAGCCATGACCAGAGACAATGAAATATAAAATATAGCATGTCCACGCGAAGCCGCGCGCACAATACTAAGTTAAAATATAATAAATTCTACTTCTTTATATAAATATATAGAAATGTCTGGAAAGTAAAAGACAAGGCTCATCAATTCAAAGAGAAACTCGCGTAAAGTACAGGTGCGTACTCCTGTACTGTGTTTGTTTAGGGCGCCATTAAAGTATTAAAACAACCCCTATATTGCTATATTCTATAAGGGTTGCTATTAGATTATTTGAAATTTTGTATTTATTTTGTATTCAAGTTGTTGTTGTATTATAACGCTATTGTACAAGTGAAGAGTCTAAAGGATGGTTTTGAAATCAACAGGTTTTTTCATTTGTAAAAAAATTTTAGTACTTATCATTTATATGTAGGTATAGTCATGATCAATTCTATTTAGATTGAGTTACTAAGAAAATGTCGTGGTACAGTGGAACAGCATCTGATTATAAAGTTGCGACGGTTGTGTATTCAATTCTCATTCTAGCGAATGAAGTATTTCCATTTTTTTAAATAAAAGCGCGGCGTTGGGTTCCATTAAACACGCAATGTTTTGAAAACTAAACAGGATATGGAGAACGGAGTATCTTAATACTAGGTTGCCTCTGGCCGCCTTGCTACTATAAAAATATATAGGTATTTATTGTTCTTTGATTTTCACGATTATTACACATTGTAAATGAAACTATTTTTACCGGA
>DWAP01004440.1:0-10969 GCA_018230625.1 Heliconius eleuchia
GTGGGGACCGAACCCACAACCAGTCGGTTTTACAGTCACACTTCGTGCCGCTGCGGTACGACTGGCTATTATATGTAATAAGTTACTATATATAATAAGTTTGCAATGTTATCTTCCACAAATCAAATAAATATAAATAGGTGTCTACTATTCATCAAAATTACAGAATAAATTGACTACATTTTATTAATAGTACCTATAATCATTTATATAATATCTATAAAAAGTTAAATTGTATTTTGGTAAAAGACAAAATGAAAATGTAATTTTTTTACCATATTGATTTGATATTTTCAAAATTTTAATTAGAAAATTTAAAGAAGCTTAAATAGGTACATAGAATTCCACTGAATTTTAAAATATATGAGTAAGTCCAATCCAGCAAAATATATGATTGAGGACAGACGTGGCGCGACAGATTGCGGGTTCGATTCCCATTCGGGATTAAAACAATTAGTATTTTCGTTTGCTCGCTCTGGTAACGAGGCAAAGCGTAGCATTGGGTTTGTCACTAAAACGCAATGCCTCTAGAAGTGGGCTGAAAGTGGTCGAACGAATGTGTCTTAATGAGAACGGAGCGTCAATACCAGGTTCTCAGGCTCCCTTTGCTTACCCTGCTATGTACCTACTCAATACAGTGTGAAGCTAAAAAAATAAAATCCAAAAAAATCCAAAAAAGGTACCATTCAAATAAAAAAAATACTAATTAAGCAAACCATACGAAACTTGAAAAAATCTGTTATTACATGACGTTTTAACGATATAAAAAACTTGTGAAATCACTTTTTATTAGTTCCATTAACCTAGCAAAATAAAAATTTAACACCAGGTGAGCAAATCCGTGAAAGCAACAAAGAAAACGTAGATTACGAATCCAACCCTTTTAAAATTCTAAAGGAAAAATTAAAAAGTAACTATGGTATAAAGGTATTAAGAGCTTAACGTAACAAAAGAGTTCTGTTCACGCTTCGCGGACCACACGGCTGTTAGACGATGGTAGATATCATTTTAATCCTTTTAGTTAAGTTGACTATGAAAAGATAGACGTCGCCGCGGCATCGGTATTTTTCTTTTACTCAGCTGACATTTATGCTTAAGGAATAAAAGGATTATTCATTCTTACATTGAATTTAAATGGAATTTCTTAACTTTTGATACCGGAAGACGTATGAAATTTAAAATATATATATATTAAGATATAGAATATTTATTTAAGATAGAGAAGAATTTAATTTCAAAATAGATGCTAATTTTAAAAAACTATCTACATAATATATTGAAAGCTATATATTTTAAGGCAACCTAATTATACAAAAACACCCAATAAATTTCGACTTAACAGGATATATTTTGTCAAAGTAATTTTTATTATAAATATTTATGATCGTTAATATAAAACAAGTCATTCGAAATAGTTGTACAAATTATTTTTAATAAATTGCTAACAACGTCGCGCTACATATTGATATATTGTGTTTTTTAACTGATGTACAAAAATATTACAATTATACGTTGGACAGGAGATAAATAACTTACTATAAAATATGTAGGTGGTAATGGTACGATGTACCGTATCCAAGACAATAGAAATGTAAAAATATGAAGTCCTGTAGAAAATATTTTAATATTTTTCATCATAATCATATACCTATAGAGGCTTTAGGTGAGGTCGTTTTTAGTTTTTGGCCCTACTCGGGAGAATTAATTATTTCCATTTTCCCGTTCTAGTACAAAACAAAATACAGCTTTAAGTTCCGCACTCAATACATTTAGTTTTGAATTTGGCCGACAAGCGGAGGACAGAGTGTTTAGCACTAGGTTCTTTTTGCGTTCTTTCATTTAGATTTTCACACTCAATTCATAAAGGGAATTTTTAACTTCTTGAATATATAACTAGAAACATACATTGGGCGGAGAGTGGATAACAGAATGATGTATGAGTCCTTGTTAATTCTGTACGCGATGAAGAAAACACATACATAATAACTGCCAATGTTTGTTAGTGTTCATTAGGAAAAATATTTATTATATCTTAAATTTACCGAAATTTTACATTTAAATTAGATGAAATGATTTATATACATTATTACGATTATATGAAGCGTATCATGATTACCATAACACATGTACATGTCACATCGTTTATTATAATTAAAGAAAAAAAAGCCGGTGACGTAATTACGGAGTTAAATTATGTTTTTGGTAACACATGTTATTTTGTTGTTTCACAAAACATGTACGACGATGAGTTCCAGCTCTAAAGTGTTCACATTCCGTCACTTTCCGAAATGAATGACGATCAATCATAATTTTAAAGATTTCTTACCACGAAAAGTATAGTGATATATAGCGACAAACAAAAGTATATGTAAAAAAATTATTTTTTTTCATACACACAATGTTAAAACAAATTGTCTTATAAAAGAAGACGCAACCATAAACTATATTCTAAGAACATTTAAAAAAATTAAAATAGTGCCAATTTTTTTATGTAAATATAATACATGTTCTTAAGTTCACTTCTACACTAATGATTAATAAAATAAATTATCCATACAAAATTACCTCAAAAGGCTTCAAAATTTTAAAAACACAGCAGCTCTACCAGTGGAGAGCGACACTAAAAGCTTATTAGTCTTTTTGTAAAGACGATATGTATTGGAAACTGCGTAGGAAGAAACAACTTTGAGAACAATTTGTGACTATCAACTTTTAATCACTGTAAACAATTGATCACTGGCCCGTCACTATAATGACCGAGCGTTTATAATGTTTTTTGGCATGTCCGTAACCTGATTTATATTTGAACCAATCGTATATAATTACCTTTATTTATTATTTAAGCACTGCGATCAAAATGTATGAATTTTATATAATTTGAATGTTTATTAATTAATTCGTATCATGTTTTATTTTTAATATTTTATATATAATGCTCTTTTGTTATATTTAATATGTGTATATTATACAAATAACTTAATTTTTTTTGCATCACACTGTATCCCGTACATATGTAGGGAACCTGAGAACCTTGTTCTCCACTTTTCGTCGAAGTTCTGAAGGCATTGCGTGATGTGTGGTGAAACTCAGCTCTGTGCTTTGCCTTGTTAGTCTTTACCAGAGCGAGGAAATTAAAATACCTATTAAATATTTATTTCTCCCGAGTGAGAATCGAAACCACAACCGTCGTGTTTATAGTCCCACGCTCCTGCCCCAGCAGCCTCTGATGATACTAATACGGAACTAAAAAAAAGTAGGCATAAACCAACCGTATTCTTAAAATTTAAAACCAAAAACTAAAATCTTAAAAACTAATATTTTATAATAGAAAGACGTGTTCCAACAAATTACTTTAAATTCGTAGTATAAATTTTGAATGTCTTTGTCTGAATGATATTTTATCTGGCTACGTCAAGAGCTTTTAAGATAATTAAATGAGATTGAATTGATTTAAGATTGTATTTAAAATGTAAATTGTATATAACATGATGATTGGACAGAAATTTATTTTAATTATATTTCATAGAATAACATCATTTCGGTGAGTTTGGGTGAGGCCAGTCGTGGCGCAGGTGCAATAGTTCCAATATGCAATGAATGCCTCCAGAATTTGGTAAACATTGGGAAACAGAAAAATATTAATGTATATGATAAACGAAGTGCCTTACATTAGGTTCCCAAGATTCGTTTGCCTTATGCACTGTTATAAGACAACTAAAGAAATAATGAAACCTTTTTAATATTAAGATATGATATATTTTTAATAAACTGGAAATTATAGAATTTATAATGAAGATTATGATTATGCCTAATTATTTTGTATCTTTATTTAAAAAAAGAAGTCGACTAGACTAGACTATGAACAGGTGCACAGAATTATTAGAGGGTTATATGTGTTTAATTATCAAAATTAGCTCAGTTAACCGACTGCTACGTGAAAGAAATGGTAATTACAAATATTATATATACTGAATACATTTACAAATATTACATACCCCACACGGAGACCACACATTATAATTCCCAAAAAAAAACTTATAAAGGTTATAACTCATAAATTTTACTTAAAAAATCAAAAGTAAACTTCCTCCAGGAAACACGATTAGGATTAAAAAATACTTCCTTCTCAGCAGCGTTTAATATAAATGTGTTGACAGTCACGGCCATAGCGCGATTCAGAATTTACAATGACCCAAACCAGAGGTGGGTAAATATGCCCGCCCGACACAAAAATCCAAGATTCTTTTGACAGCGTTCAAAATCAAAAATTATGAACCTTGACAGTCGTGAATCACCAAATTAATATCCTCGAAAGGGAATTAAACCAATTAATGATTCTTAGATTTGAGAAAAAAATATATTTTGTCCTTTTTTGCTCCTTTAAACATGTATATAATCTATCCTGCTTATGCATTTTTCTGTGACAAGGCTGGCCGGTGATATTTCACCGTCAGTGTTGAGAAGGCACCCACGCTCAGGTAGCAAACATTATCACTATCGGCGTCGTTCATTATTTAAAAAGGACCCTAAAACGCGTGGTCGGAGAGTAGAGTCGAAGTATGGTTTTGGAGATTTGTTTTTAGTAATTTTCGATGTTTTAATTATTATTGATGTAAGCAATGACATGTTGTGTAACAAGAATAAGGCTCATTCAAAAACATTCATTAATCGGTCTGTATCTATAAAAAAATATAATTTCTACATGTAATTCTTTTATATATAATTGTAGTTCAAGTTATTAAATTACAAATTATATTATGTTTTTAGATATAATACTCGTATAGCACTATGAATATAATTTCTATAAATATAGTACTACTACAGAATAGTTAACCAAGTAAAAAATGTGTATAGTACGAAGCCTCTCTATTTATCACCTGTTCAAAATTTCGTGCGAATCTATGGAATAAGTAAAAAATAACTCTAAAGCGCGACTGCAGAGAAAAAAGTTATGGGAAACAAAAAACACAAAAAGAATAGTTTCTCTGCCTGAGCGACCGTTTGTTATATAGCCTCTTTTGTGCCAATTATAAAACTGTTTTTAATTTCTTACTCCTTTTGTAAATGGTGTGGATAGATTTTTGATAAATCCAGGTCTAAAATATTACTAAATGGTAATATATTAAAATTTTAGGGATTTTTTTTGTTTATGTATTTTTCGCACAAAGAGGCACCAGTATTATAATACTCTGCATTTAATTTACTATATATTTATATAAACATCACGTGTTAGAGGTTGGCCAATTATATATACTAACGATGTATATATTTTTTGTAGCGTTGAGTTCCGCTAAAAAAGTTCCGCAGAAAGGGGGTGATCGAAATGTCCTTACATTAGGTTCCGCTAAATTCTTATTTTTGAAATATTTATAAATATTTAGTCAAATTATTGTAAAACTTGAAGTCATAATCGTTCTTATTGAGTATAGACTCTATCTAGTAGAAGTATTTTACAATTTTCTTTTATAACACATGATTAATTTTACAAGGCTATTGAATCTAACTTATTTATTTCTGAAACATCAAACGTGTCCTTGTTAGTCCGTCGCTCGCCGCGTGGTACCCCTGTCCTGCGACCGAGCAAATTATACCATTCACAGCGGGTTGCACTGCCTTAACGCCCTATATCTTTTTTATTCATTATAAAAAAAACTTGTTTAAGCTTTATATTTTAATCAGTCTGTCTTGTATAATATATGTATGCACGCTGCCATTTATGTTAGCTGCATTGCGCTATTTTTTCCTAGATCTTTCGTTTTTTTTTCGTAGAGCTGTTGTCCTATTTCTAATTTTTTGAATATTTTTTTATCAGCTTCACGGTGTATCCCGCATTCGGCAGGATTGGTAGAAGGAACCTAGTGTTGAGACACTGCGTTCCCCACTTTCCACTGAATACTGTAGACATTGTCATTGCCTCAAGTGGGCATCCAACCTACGATTACAACCATAAAAATATACATCTTAACCTTATACTATGAATACTGTTTATGGTTTGATACATTTTTGCCAAAATAAAAATTACAAAAATACAACATTTATCTTGCATTTTTTAGGATAATAGGTATGTAGGATAATGTATACATAATACATACATTACTGATTATTCATACGTTAAAAACACGCGTATATAATAAGATACTGTGGAAAATTTTAATTAATAAAATACCAATATTTAAAATAATTGATAGTCTTATATAAATTACTAAAATAAATGACAAAACATAAAATAAATATCTACAAGAGACAAACTCACTTATGATAAAACTCAAGACTTTTAGCCAAAGTCGATAGGATTAAATTAACATTAGAAGATTGCAAAATCCTTTTAACAATTTAACACAGTCAGGCTTTAATACAGCTTTTACATTTATAACATTTAAGAAATAATTTTATTACAATAAATATTTATTATAAATATACAAAATAATATATTAGTCTACATGACTAATATATTATTTAGTTTATTTTTTCCTGGTAGAGTTGGTACTCTGTTCTCCATGTACCGCCCAATTTTCGAGACATTGTATGTTGGGTTGCAGAACATAACGCTATGCTCTGTCTATCAGAGCTAGGAATTAGATATTGTTATATGTTTTGTTTGTAAAATTTTGTATTTTTTGGAATAATATGTTTTTTTTGTTCAATTTAGGCTATTTCGGTCACTCTCTTGGCGATACACGTCCAAGACACTTTAATCACGAAGCTTACTATGCCTTTGCACCAACAACTATCCTAATACGAGTGTGCTTTGTAACAAGATAATCAAAACAAGAGCTTTTCCCAAGACAAGAGCTTTTCCCAAGTTTAGATTGTAGGTGGTAAGGTGAGCTTCAACTATCTTCTCAAATACGAGGACATAAAATTGATCCCGATATATACTCGTGTTCACTACTTAAACAATATTCAGTAATTTAATAAAGTTGAATAATTATATCCGTGAGAGTGATTTGTCTGTAAGAGAGTGAAAAATAAAAAATCTATCGTGTATTGCTTTCCTTAAGCAATGTCGGTAGTTATAAAAAATATAACTTTAAATTTAAATAATGACACCAGTCGAGGCGTAGGCGTGTGACCGTGAACGCGACAGATTATGGGTTTGATTCCCACTCGAGGAAATTAAATATTTCATATATTTATTTCTTCGCGTTGGTGTCGAGGTAAAGCGCGACCTTGATCACGGACGCTTCAGAATGCGTTGGAAAGTGGAGAGTAGAGTGTCTTAAGCTTTCTTTGCCTACCCTGCAATGCATATGTGGAAGACAGGGTGAAGTTGAACAAAACTTAATTAATAAATACGTTTAAATAAGTTAATAGCATGGTGGGATAGTGCCTGACTGTAAACTTAACAGTTCGTTTGTGAGTTCGATTTCCAATCGAGGGAGTGAATTATTTTTATTATTTCTCTGTTTTAACGAAAGAAAACACGGCGTTGAGTTTCGTCAATCAACACACAATGTCTCGAAAATTGAGCGGAAAGTGAGAACGGAGTGTCTAAGTTCACTCTGCCTACCCTGAATAGCTGCGGGATACAGCATCAGAACAAAAATATAAGTAAATTTTAACAAATTCTTTTCCATTATAGTAATATGAATGAATACTCGAAATAAAATTTGGAAGACCTCAAAGACTTAATGGAACTTTTACATCAGTAAAAGCGTAATAAAATTTAATACACAAGTTTCGCAATGTCTCGAAAATCGTAAAAAAAATCCATTTACACTTCGAATTTCACATACAATCAGAGAGATACCTACAAGAATTCTGTTGTTAGAATTTTATGTTTAATGATTAGATAACGACTATTTGTATTTAGTAGTGCTATTAAATAGCTAATAAACATAAATTACTGTACTCGATGCTGTGATTATCTTTTTATAATATTAGTTGGTATTCGAATAGTTATATTATATTTTGAAGTCACGTGGGACTGTCATCGCGACAGTTGTCGGTTTGATTCCCATTAGAAGGAATGAAATAATTAATATTTTAATTTCCTCGTTCTGGTAATGTGACAAAGCGCGACGTTGAGATCCGCCACTTAACCAGCAATGCTTGGAGAATTCGGCGGAAAAGTATCTTAATCGGAACGGAGTGTCTCAACGCTAGGTTTTCAGGTTCCCACTGCCTACCCTGCTACGTTCATAATACAGTGTGAAGCTTAAAATATGTATATATTTTATGTATGTTGAGGTTATATTTATAAAGATAATCTAGTGAGTCTATAAAAAAATACTGAGAGTAGTCTCAGTCATTTTTATGCTGATGTTTAAGGCGATTTATAATTTTCAATGCAACATACTAGATTTGCGAAAAAGATAACATCGAATTTCTTTTATTATTATCAAATGAAGTTAACGGATCTTATTTTATAAGATCTTTAAAACGAGGTGTGAAGATAAAAGTGATAAAATCCGTATAACGACGCCTATAGTATTTAATATGCCTACTTACAAAGAAAAGACGATAATAATTTGTTATCTGATGGAGGTTTGAAAGTAACGCACGGTTTATATTTTATACTAAATTGCTATAGAACTTACACAGTGTATTGAAAATTAAGGTTCAAATTATAGTATTATAAAATGTCTTCTAGAAATAACTAATATTGCTTAAGCTAATTAACTTTAAAAATATAAATAATTTAATTAAGTTACCTATATTATTTTATGTGTGCTAAACGCACACATAAAATAATAGATTAATATCTTTAGTCTTTGATAATGTTTAAAGTTAATATAAAATATGAGACCAGTCGTGGCGCAAGGGCACAAGCGTATGACTGTGAACGCGACAGGATGCGGGTTCGCCTCCCACTCGAGAAAATGGAAATATTTAATATTTCCATTTCTTTGCTCTACTGTCAAGACAAAGCGCGGCGTTGAGTTCCGCCACTCAACATCTAATAACTCCGGAAATCGTTTAAACATAATAGCACTAGGTTCCCTCTGCCTACCCTGCTGTATTGCCGATATAGCGTGAAGTTTTAAAAATATATATTAAATATGTCAGTATATTAAGTTCTATAGACTATTTTGACGTATCCGACGTACCACAAACGAATGGCATAGGTATATTGCAAAACTGTGCCCTGTTCATCTATTATAGTTGCTTTATTGATTTTTTGCTATTTAAAGGTAGCTGTTCTCATTATAAGTTACTATCATAGTCACGAGTCAGTTATATGCTTATTATAGATTTTGCTTGTGTTGGCTAAATTGAATAATGCTTGCTTATGAACCTATTGTAAGTTCTAGTACTAGTTCTTTTGCAGCTTATTGCTAACATGGCTAACTTCACTTCGTTCTTAACATATTTCAGTGGCGACACTCAATGCCGCACATTTATTGTTGTTATAATTTTACAAAAATATATAGTAATATAAATTTACTACTAAATTTATATAAAAGGCAGTTGCACAGACACAGGCCATTTACAAGCGTGCGACTGCAAATGCGACGGTTCTGCGTTCGATTCCCGAATGGGAAATGAAATATTTAATTAATATTAATTTTCCCTCCATTAACGATGCAAAACACCGCGTTCTGTTCCACCACTCAACACATTCGAGTATTACGCAAAGTGAAGAAAGGAAGTGTCTTAATAGGAACAGAATATCTTAACACTAGGTTTCCTCTACGTACCCAGCTGTGTGTGGGCTACAATGGGAAGCTTAATACAAAAGTTGGTACAACATTCAGGAAAACATAGACATCTTAATTAACAACAGCCAGACAAGATATCTGGCTACCGAGGAAAGTATTCCATCAATCATTATTCTTTGATTGATAATAGTACGTGAATTACTGATAGATCGACCCGCGGGAATGCCCGGTTCAATTTATTTACATGTGTTGTGCTACTTGTTGATGTTGCCAACGGTACAAGATGTTGGCTTACAATTGTATAGACAGCCTGAAGAATTTTTTTAATGTGTGAACCTTATTTTATATAGCAGTATAGGTAGAAAGATGTAGGATATGTTGAGGTAGGACAATCTATTCTCCATTTTTGACCCAATATTTAGATGTTGCTTAATAACTGTTTAGTTTATTAAGTAAGATCTGAAATTGCATGCTATAACACCAGTTACCACTTTATATATCAAAGTAAATATTAAATATATAAACATTTGAGATGATCGAGGCGCAGTGGCACGAGTGTGTGACTGTAAACGCGACGGTTGTGAGTTCGTTTCCCATTCATGGGAATGAGTTAGTAAATATTTAGATTTTCTCGCTCTCACTTTGGTGAAAGCAAAGCGTAGCGTTGAGTTTCGTTGTTCAACAGGAGTGTCTTAGCACAAAATTTCCTCTGCCTACTCTGCTACATGCGGAATACAGCCTGTAGCTGTATAAGAAAAACGTCATAATTTATTATCGTACTAGCTAAAAATCCTACATCATCAAATGAATATACCTTCAAAAGCTCATGCCATTTCTATAATATTATTAGCTCTTAATACTGATCTCAGATAGCCACTAACGAAGCGTCGGATGTGATTGAAAATCATCGAAGAGGAATGATGTCCTAGACGGAAGCCATTATAAATCATATACAGACAGTAGTCTATACATTGTAAGGTTGATTATATGATAACTCCACACAACACGGTCACCGGTCGTCGTCGGCGCGAGCACGGCAAGCGATCATTAAAAAAAATATTTTAAACGTATTTATTAAGTATATTTGGATCGAAGTTTTGACCTTACACCTGTAACTAGCGAATACAACATTGGTTTTTTTATGTATTAGTATATTTAGTTAACTAAATAACTAAAATATAACAAAGGTATCTATAATATTTTGTTCTTGCGTATATTTCTTTTATTGTGTTATATCACAACATAACACTATTTTATTATCATGCTTCAGTTCTATATAAATCAGCTTTACTCTGTATCCCGCACACAACATGCAGAGGGAACCTAGTGTTAAGACACTCCATTCCCCACTTTCTGCCAAATTCTGG
>DWAP01004441.1:0-10966 GCA_018230625.1 Heliconius eleuchia
CCCACAACCAGTCGGTTTTACAGTCACACTTTGTGCCACTGCGCCACGACTGGCTATACTACTTATAGTATTACTTATATTCTTTATAAATTAAATATACAAATTACATTTTAATTGTAATTAGCTATTCACACGGCTTGCTGTACGCAACTCTTACCTTATATTATAACACAAGTCCTTTATATAGATAGTATATATAGATAGTAACATAATAAAGTTCTTCCTCTCAGTAATTTCACACAGTTACCAACAACACAAATGTTTTGGCGCACCGTAACCGTAAGTCTTATTACCCATTGTTCCATCGTAAAGGCACTGTCATGCAAAAAGGGCTATCGGCTATTCGTATAACGAAGACCTGTCATGATCAAATTAAATTGGTTTATTCTTATAATGTTGATGCGGTGAGGCCAGTCGTGGGGCAGCGGCACACGCGTTTGACTGTAAAAGCGACAGGTTGTGGGTTCTATTCCCAGTCGAGAAAATGGAATATTTAATAGTTTTGGAGCAAAATAGGGAGTGGATTGTCCTAGCACTAGGCTCCCTCCGCCTACCCTGCTACATGCGGAACACAGCGTAAAGCTAAAGAGAGAGGGAGTTAATGTGGACCTATGTGTTACTTATGGAAAGTATAAGTATCATAATTCCCATAACTGTAACCTTGATTATTTTATTAATACTTAACAAACCTCTTATTACTAAGTAATATATAGATATAATTATCAAGGTCAAAATTTATATTTTTATTCTGATAGACAGCACGATATTAAGAAATAAGAAAAATAATATAATAAAAGCTGTGCTTAGTTTTTTGCCAGTTCTCAGATTTGGGTTTTTTTTTATTCCCAGACTGGTAGAGTCTTGACGTTCAGTAACCTTATGTTGTACTATTTATTACTGACTAAAACATAAAAAAAATGATTTGATTGTAGATATCTTGTACTTGTGATTCATGCATCTTTATATAAATATTTTTTTTTTTTATAAATGTATTGTATTTTATAACGGTTACGGAATAAAGTTAAACATCGCTATGATAACAATTTCGAAAGTAAATATTTATTTTAAATAATATCTACACAGTAACACATTCTATAACGAATATTAGATACTAGTTTGTTGTCAAAATGTCAAAGTAACATATGTTTATGTTGTATTACTCATAGAGATATGAGCTTAAAATTTATGGAACATACTTCATAAAATTATTAAAAAAAACTAAAAATATAAACAAATTTTCTGAAAACATTATTATAGCTAACCCTAAACATCACAGATGGCGTGGATCGTTTTTAGATTACACTCTCTATGCGTTCAGCTGAAACGAGTGGTTTGCCTTAAAGTTATACGTGTTATAAGCTGTAACTAGACTAAGTGAGTCTTAAGATTCGTATAGCACACTACGAGTGAGGTAACTTTTCAATTTTAGAAGTTTGACATACTCATCCATCTTATACAGATTCTCATGCGGATGTGGTTATAGCTCATGCAGAGGTACCAATAAGAATTAACATTTCAATATTTTTTGTATGGAAAGAACAAAGCAAGCGAGCGCTCGAGTCAGCTGATGGAAAGTGATCATCGCCGCCCACGGCCCCGTGCAACACCAGAGGAGTTACAGGTGCGTTGCCGGCGTTTAAGGTGGAGATAGACGCGCTTTTTGGACCTGCAAACACTGTCGCGGGTAGGCCATTCCACTGTTCCGTGGTGCGTGGAAGGAAGTTCCTAGTAAAGTCCTTAGTGGAGTGAGACGTATCTAGGTGGTATGGATGATATTTTAGCTTGTGACGTACTGTGTGGTTAGAAAATTTGACGGCAGGTAACAGGTCAATCACTCCCTAGTATCAGTTGATGTTGTTTATGATATATTTTCGTAATATGTTAACAAACTCTTAGCGTAGTAGCGATTAATAGTAGTGAGTAGAGAGTTATAGAGTATTAAATGGATAACTTTTTTCATTTTTCTTTTTTTTATTAGCCGATTCGAAAGCTTTGAGCCCGATGAAACAGATAATTTTTAGGTTACGTCTTGATAAGTTGGAAAAAATAATATTTATTAGGGAGTAATCATATGAAAAAATTACAGAATCAGGCCACTTCTGTATGAAATTTCTGTTTTACGTTTCTGTTTGAAAACAACATTGAGGACCAGGAAGAGAGCAAAATAAACAAACAACATGGAAATAAATTCTTAACAAGTTCGCAACTTGTTTTGAAAGTTGAATTAGATAGCGATTTTAACTATTTAGGAAAGATTTACGTTACCTATTTGTTTTCTGTTGAGATTATCCATATCAAGATTGAGTTAGTTCTTTTGTAAAATTTGCAAGGCAGCTTGTCTTGCCTTGGGTCTACTAGTAAAAATCTGAGTAGAATTAATAAGAATGGCATGTGACGAATCTTCGAACAGTAAAAGCACATCGTCTTCTTAGCCATCTGCTAAACGGAATAAAGTAGATGAGGTCGTATCGGTTTACATTATTATATTCACTACACCAGTTTATAGTATCATGACTGCCATAATAATACAACAACCATGACCATTACATTTGGTAGCGTTTACTCTATGTAGTACTTAGGATTGGAAAGGTTTGGTAGAATTTATCGTTCAGCATGTGGAAATAATTTCGATATAAAAATATCAGTCGTGGCGCAGGGGCACAAAGTGTGAGTGTTAACGCCACTGGTTGTGAGTTCGAACCCCACTCGAGGAAATGAAATATTTATTTAAATTTATATTTCTTCCCTCTGGTGTCAAGGCCAAGCACAAGAGGGAAACGGAGTGTGCTAATACTAGATTCCCTCTGCCTGTCCTGCTATGTGCGAGATACAGCGTGAAACTGATCTAATTTTCAATAAAAAAAATAAAAAATGACACTACTATACGGTAAAAATCATGAATAAATCACTTCCCGCGACAAAAAACTTTGCGATGCATGACAGGTTGACGAGCACTGACTGAGAGTGAGGCGGGAGGAGGTAACTAGCGCTACTTATCAATAAAATGGCGTTAATAGTATCTAAGTGATTTAACTGTTCCGTTTAATTAATTGAAATAAATAACAATGTTTTTTTTGTTTCATTTTTCGACCGCGGATGTATCTTCTCTATGATTACAGTAAATATCATGTTGTGATCTTTTTGAGACCAGTCACAAACCAGGGTCACAAAGTGTGACTGTAAAACCGACAGGTTGTGGGTTCGATCCCCACTCAAAGATATGAAATATTTGCTTAAATTTATATCTCCATTTCTTCTGGTGTCGAGGCCAAGCGCGGCGTTGAGGTCTGCCACTCAACACGCAATGCCTCCAGAATTCACAGAAAGTGGGGAACGGAGTGTCTTAACACTAGGTTCCCTCTGCCTACCCTGCTGTGTGCGGGGCACAGAGTGAAGCTGATTTATTTTTTTTTATTTAATTTCTTCCACTCGGCGGAATAAATTATTATTTATTAATCTTATGGTCTTAATTTAAATTCTCATCCTTTCCCTGTAGTAACAAGGCAAACCGCACCGTTGAGTTCCTCACTCAATAAGAAACGCCCCGAAAATTTGTCGAAAAGTGGGGAGCGGAGTGTCTTGACACTGGGTTCTGCCTCACCATCTATATGCGGGATAGAATGCTAAATATGAAGCTATAGAATGAAGCTGAAAAAAGACTAAAAAAAAACAAAACCAACAAAGCGATCGCAATATGTTGTGCAAATAGATTTACACACGTTAAAAGTTTCCCTTCGCCAACCTTCCTGTGGCAATCATTCAAGGAATATCTCATCAAGTATCTGGTTATATTCAGATGTGGCCGGTAGCTAACCAACTCATCCCTGACCGACACGCCATCACAATTGTTTAAATTAACCGGATTATTATATAGCTATGAATGACGTTGACTCAACGGTTGCGAATCGATAGCGAAATTTGACGACAATCGCTCTTAATTTTAGATTTATATTTAAAACAACTTACTTTAAATATATTGAACTTGTAGTGTATACGATAATATTCAAATGGCATTGACAATATATATGATTTCAGATTTTGTTCATTTTTCGACACGGCAGAGCAAATGCAATGAGGGTTGTGATTTTTTTTAATAATATAGATAGATTTTATTACTACTATAGAAAATATGAATTACTAAATAATAATAAATATAAAACAGTAAATACAGTTCTAACTCTTAACTTACAACTATACTGTCATAGAAATAATGAACCGTACCTATAGTACGTTCGCAGAAATTACAAAAAAATAAAAGCGCAACAAGGATTCCAAAAAAAAAAAACTAAGAGGTAATTTATAATCTATCTGTAAATCACTAATATTGTATATAAACATTATTAATAATTATAATTACGGCTGAAATCAAGAAAAGCTCACGCTTTAAAGGGTTTTACTAGGTAGTTACCAAAGTAGTTCAATTGAAATGTTCTTTCCGTTGTGTTTTTCTTATCTTTTTTCCCTTTTTGTTAGTTAATTTTTTTTCTTCTATATTGAATAAATATTCATTTTGTCAAAAATTTTAATCTGTTTTGAACTTTTAACTGTACGTTTGTTATGTACTAGCGGCCCTCGTACGGGTAGCTGTATATTTATTTATTTAAGTGTATTTAAGAAAAAACTAACCAAGCGCGAGTCGGACTCGCCCACTGAGGGATTGTGATCGGAAAATACCTGATAAGTTTTGATGATGTGGTAAATATTGTTAACAAAGTTAAATTTTGCGAGCGTATATACGCGTTTCGAGGTATTACGTATTGAGACTCACTCACTCACTGAATAATTGAGTAATGGAATTCAACGCCGCGCTTCGCCTCTACACCAGACCGTAGAGAATGGAAATATAATTTTAAAATAAGTATTTCATCGACCTCGACTGGGGTTCAAACTCACAGCCATTCGCGTGTCGAGTCACAGTTTATCCTCTTGCGCCACGACTGGCCTCAAGATATTAATAAACTATAATTCATTTCCCCGAGTGGGAACTGAACCGACAATTGTCGTACATAAAGTTGTGCCACTGCGCCACGACGGCCTTATTATGTAATTTAAAACTTTTGGTAATTTATTTGATTTTATTTAGCCAATCCTAAATCTTGAAATCGCGTTTTTACTATCATAAAAATTGAAAGCTAAAGATTCAGTTAATTCAGGAAACAGTTGTATAAGTGTTATAATAGCAATTAGCTAATTTGTCTAAGTACTTTAAATTGACATATTTTTTCAGTTATGAACCTTTTAATAGAAGTTTGTAATAAAACAAACCCTATATGTTAACGGAAGCTTGCCAGAAACCAATAGTGAAAACCGCATTTAGATCGGTTAAACCAATTTTAAAATGTTCACAATCGCACAGACATAAAGACAAAAACTTTTAAATGATTGTTTTTATTTTAATTATATAAAATTTGTTAGTCTTGTTAATAACTGAAGGCACATCTCTCATGCAGATATGCGATCTGGATCCAACCGAACGGGAGGCAATTGCAGCTGATCGGCCTCACTGCAGACGTATCGTTAATACGGTTAATAAGTGGTCGAAGTTGGCAATAAAAAGAGACGAGAATGAAAACGGCATTTCAAGGTCGATCTCTTGATTTGAGAGCAGTTTATAAATACGGACCTTAGAAGCGACAGCCGAAGCTTCTTATTATATTTATGTTTACATTTTCTGCAAAGATCAGCCACATGTCAGTCATGATAGAACTTAAAAGCGATGCTCTGGTTAATCGGATTTTAATCACTGTGTCCGAAAACGGTCAGGACATAATATGTTTATGGTTTTACATTAAAGAAACAAGGCAAACGAGCGTACGGTAGTACCTGATAGTAAGTGATCCCCGGCGTTCACGACCCCATACAACACCTTGCTACCTACTCTTGCAACCGCGGCATTACACTTTGTTTATCTTGTCCGTATCAGGGGACCCTCCCTGGAATTCAACAGGCGACCTGAGGTTTAAAGGCTCGCGGAGGATCCTCCAGAACCAGTGGTGCTGGTACCCCCCTCCTGGGGTAATGTATCTCTCACTGCCGCTATCGTATTCCAGGAAGGAGTAGAAGTTGGGCGACTTAGCCCGACATTACCTAATTTAAATTAGGGTTTAAATGCCGGGTGGTCGAGTCTGCCCATGCATGTTGCTATTGCTGGCGACGTGACTCTACCACACATACTTTAGACGCCTCTTACGACATCATCAGCACCATATATTTATTTGAATTAACATTAGATTTAAAGTGGTCAGAAAAAACAGTATCAAGGTAAATTTTACGTACATTTTATACCTTGAACATTTTGGTTTAATTAATGTCATAAGATTTTCGTCAGTATGTATACATATGAAAATCTGTAAATCAAGCAAAACAAGTAATAATAAAGTAAGTAATAAAAAACAAATAAATAACAGTTTATTTATTATAATCAAATGATAATCAAAAAAGCACAATAAAACAAAAGCTAATCTAAATACACCATTTAATAAAATTCTAACAATAACTGAATAATTAATATTACACTCATTCGATTTCCCGCCCAATAAATTAAATCCATATCGATATATGAATCGATACAGAAATATCAAATCATTTCGCGTTCATAGATATGCACTCTTTCCATAAGTTCCAATACCATAACACAGACAAATCTACATTTTATGTGAATAAATATATTTATTTAAATAACGAAGAAATAAGGGAATTTTTAATAAAACATTATATATGCATGTACACTTACGTATTTCAACTCTTTGTCACATTAAGTTATTCAGTTAAGTGTGATATGGTTCTATTTATGTTGTTTTTTTTAGTATCAGTACTACGAAACCATATGACACTTACTTTAATTAAATTACATTTTAGTCCTAGTATCTTATGTAATTCTTCATCCGAAGTAGATTTTATATACGTTAATTTAAACGCATTATCGATTTTATATGAGAAATGAGCGAATAGTCATCCAAATTTACAATAATATTTAATTCAATATCAATCGATATTGAATTAAATATTATTACATCACATCCTTTCAATAACATTGAACATTTGCGTAGTGATAATATTCGATTTTATTGAATAAAAAATACGCTAGTTAATAATATGTTAAGATTAATATCAAAATTGATACAAAAGACGATATATTTGTACTTGATATTAAAAATCTATTTATTGCATAAGAAGGCAAACCTATTAATTATGACAAATTTATTCCACCTATATATATATATATATTGTTTTTATTTTCACTTATATTTTAATAGTAGAATAAATATTGTAATGTAAATATTTACTAGTTACAATACAATATTCGCCACGCATTATTAGGTTTATGAACATTGATGTTGGTTAGTCGAATAAAAAATATCGTTTTTATATCATTTTCATATAGTATGTCCTGTGGTCATCCAAAATGAAAGTGACCTAATCTCAAAAATTATAAATCACCATAGAACACTAGAAAAGGTTCAATTTATAAAAAAGACCTAACTCAAAATAACAGTAATGCCAAAATTTTAAGTTACGTCTTTTTTTATTCTAAAGTTCATATACGATATTGTTTAAAAATAACTTATTTACAATATTGAAAATTCCTTGTATTTTTTTTTGTTTCTAATTTAAATTTTATTTAATCTGCCTTTTGGTTGAACCAAATTATTCTAGTAAGGATTAAGTAGTGGTAGCTCCGAGGTAAATGGTGTTATTGCCATTTTTATATTATATAATTTAAATAAATATATTACTTCTTTAATATTAATATTAAAGTAGTATAACATTTATCTTATTCTATTTTTTATTAAAATTATTTGCATTTATATAACAAAAAAAAGATTTTCATATTCATTTAAAAGATTAAATATATAATTTAATACATTTACAATTAATAATTCTAATTGAATAACTATTACAGACATGACTAAAGCACGAAATACTATAAATATAATAAAACAACAGATGCTATATAATCAAAAGGATGATTATTCTTTCAAATTAGAAATATAACACAACACATATTAATTTAGATAACAATTAAATTTACAAAAAAGTCAAATTATGAAATAGTATTGCTCTATTTTCATTTCTGAAGAACAAATTTATTATGTATATCGGCGCGAGCGCAAAAACGGATGTTTTAATATTTTATTTATGCAGTCAATTGACTCGTGGCGCTAGTGTTCTGTTGTCGAACTTGACAACTTTAGTGTCACATTCAACATAAATTCTCGTGTCTATGTTCTCCGACATAACACATTGCGCTTATTATATGAAAGTACTAAGATTTAGTTTACTTACTTAAAAAAGGTTCAATTCTAAAATTTTACTAGTTATCACTAGTAACATATTGTTGGAAGACAATAAAAATTTTCGTTCAATTATGATGGGATTTATAGAATTATATATCATTCATCAAATAGATTTTCGAAAGTTATTTTAGATCAGCGTTTTGTGACTCCATACAGCTGAACAAAATATCTAAGTACATAATTTAGATATAACGACCTCAAACAGAATGATGTATATTATAATTTAAACACCTAATTATTACAAGTTTAATGTTCTTTGCAAAGGAATTTTTACTTAACCTATGGGCAATCCATAAGTTACCTCACACGTTAAGAGAGATGGAGGGGGTCAAAGCGTGACATTGTGGGACAAAGGCAGGACTACGTGACATCACATATTAAAAAATTAAATATACAAATGTAATTTAATAATGACTACTGTTTAAATTTAATAATTTATTGTTGTAAATTTCAAAATATGTGACGGCAAAGTAGGTCTCCAAAATGTGATCACTTTTAACCTGTAAGGACGAAAAAAGAAAGAATCGAAAAAATAAGAAAAATTCGTGAATTTACAGATTGCCTCATATGCCTAACTGGGTCCCCTAGACCACCAAGCGAAATATTAATATCCCACATCGCAAAGACAATAAATTGTAAAATCTATTATTGATTCCTAATATCCGAATACGGGAGATTGCGTGTTGAATGGTAAAACTTGATGCCGCGGCTTATATTCATCCAAGTGAAGATCGAACCCGCAAATATAGCGTTTAAGATCACACGCTGTACCACTGTGTCACAATGGCCAAAATGGGATGAATAATAGTAATATTTAATAAGGATATACTTTCAATCTACAATCGAATAAATTTACAAGCCTTGAGCTTACGTTTGTTTATTGCATTGGCCGCCGTAATATTTAAGTCAAAACTTTTTATCCTTAGACAGCATATTTCGTTACAAAAATTACATGAAATATCCAAGGCACGGATTCAAATCCAGTATAGCTAATATTTTAAATTTATATGATATTATATGAACTACAGTCTTTAAGACTGGTGAAAATCAAAATACAGAAAATTATAGCATTACATTATAAACAGAAAAAATTACAAAATAATGATTATTAGGAAATTTATATAAAAATAATTAAATGTTAATTAAATGTTTTCAAGTATAGAGTGAAAATAAATTAATAATAAATATGAGTAAGTCTTTAGTTTAGTTATGTCATTAACGTATTCATAAATTTTATAGTATTTAATTTTAATGAAACGAATATTATCATGAGCATAATATGTGATAACGAATATTATATCATTATTATATTAATTTTATATATATTTTTTTAGCTTCACGCTGTAGCCTCCATATAGTAGGTTAGGCAGATATCACGTTAAAATATTTTGTTCTGTTCATTTAAACGTTGTTTTAATAAAAAGGCTAAGATCATGTCGATATAAAAACATATCTTTCGAGTAACCGATAATGGCGTTACAAAATACATTTCTAATATCGAATATAACAAGGCAATGCTTTACAAACATTCATATTTAAGACGCAAAAACAAATCTCTCACTCAATAAGGCAACTATTAAAAGTAGAAAGTAAATAAGCGGCCATCACGAAAGCTATTGACAGACATCCAGGGCGCATCCATAAATTACGTCACACGTTAGAGGGACGTGGTGGGAGTGGTTCCTAATAATAATACTGTGACATCACATTAAAATATACCATACAAACACAGTTTCACAAATGTTGTGTTCAATTTAATAATTTTCAAGTGTAAAATGGGATAATATGTAATGTGACACTACGACATGGATAGAACAAAAATAATGAAACTTGTGAGACATCATTTATGGATAGTAAAATATCGTATGTATTTTGTGCGCAAACGTTTAGTAATTTGGAATGTTATGGCAACACTGGTTTGGTATAACTTTCTGGATTCCACTTCAACGAGTGTCACAGGCGCTAATGACGCCTGGATTTTAGTTTTCAGGATCTATTCTTTATACGGTGATCTGAAAGGAGAAAATATATCAATAAGAAAATAAATTATAATAAGAAAATAATTTCCTCCCTCTGATAAGCTATCTATCTGGTAGTTGAAGAAATTCATAAATTGCAAATACTGGATAAGTTTGCCTTTAAACCACTTTTGCATCATAAGAGCATCTATCTTCATTTTTTAGTTTATTTGAGTGGCGGAACTCAACACCGCGCTTTGACTTCTGCCCCAAGCGAAAAATTAATATAATACAATTTGAGTTGGAGTTGAGGTTAACGCAGGGGCACAAGAGTGTGACTGTAAACGCGACTGGCTGTGGGTACGATTCCCACTCGAGGAACTGAAATATATACGATTTTCATTTCTCTGCTCTGGTGTCGAGGCTAAGTGTGGCGTTGAGTTCTGCCAACACGTAATATCTAAAAAAATCAGAGGAAAACAAGACGCGTACTGTCTTCACTCTAGGTTCTAATTGTCTATCCCGCTGCGGGATACAGCAGGATGAAGCTCTATGATGATGAAACCCTAATTGGAAGTAAAAGGAAAACAGCCACCGCTACATTTAGACGTTGTGTCACGTCGGCATCAAATGGACCAGTCGATATTTATTTATTTATTTAGCTTCACGCTTTATCCCTAGCGGGGTAGTCAGAGAGAACGGAGCGCCAAA
>DWAP01004442.1:0-10964 GCA_018230625.1 Heliconius eleuchia
ATATATATATATATATATATATATATATATATATATATATATATATATATAGTTGGAACTGCTGTTTTAATTTAATAATTAGGTTTGGCTGGTAATTCGTAGTATTCCGAGTAATATTTGTGGATGCAAAATGAGTTTTTACAAAAATAAAAAAAAAACTGTGAACAAAAGTGCTATATTGCTAAAAAATTATAAAATAACAATATTTGTATAATTAATGCTCATCATTATAAAATTTTAAATTTCAGGTGTTGATAAATTTGAACACAGGCGGTTGCGGCTCGAAAGCTGCGATATCACCGGAATGTTTATTTCTTGTGATTTGGAAAGTCGTACCACGTTTTAGAGGATATCAACAGCAAGACGCCCATGAATTTCTACGTTATATGCTTGACAGGTAAGCCTTTACTATCAGGGTTCTGTAAACAAGAGCAAGGTAAATAGGAGCTCTATTACTTAAGACTACTACCTGTTGTATATCCTGTCCGTCTGACACCAGGATGTATCTCATGAAATGTCATAATAATTAGACAAATACTAGAAAACAATAAAATATTTTTTTCTCCTCGTTACCAGAACGAGAAACTATATTAATATTTTATTTCCCCGAGTGGGAATCGAACACACTGTATTTACAGCCACATGCTTGTAAGCTTATAGTCTTTGGTATAAAATCACTGCACCTATGCAGAAAACTTAAATTAATTTGTGTGTTATATGGTTTCTTGGAATTTAACACATTGACTTTAAACATATCCATTGATTGATTTATAGATTGCACACGGAGCTACTGCAATTGTTGCCACCGGATCGTGCAGAAGGCGGATTTGTACCACGCGCGCCATCTTCTATAGTCACCGCGGTGTTTGGCGGCACTTTGCAGAGTGAAGTATGTTGATGATATATAATATTACTAGCTTCAACTATATGAATATTTATATAAAATACAAGCCTAAATAATCAAAATAAATCGGAAAAAAAAGTAGAGTATAGTAACTGAAATTAACAAACAGTATACGTTAAAGTAACTAAAGGAAATTAGTAATATTAGCAGAAATACCTAACAAAACTAGCTAAAGGTAAAAAACTAACTAAAGGTAAAATGAATATTAAAAGATATTAAAATTAAAACTGACACGAAATATAATCTATACTATATTAAACCAGCAAAAAAAATGCTATGCGAAAATATATGCTGTCACCGAGCTTTATTTGGGTTTTTTAAAGGACTACAATATATAATTTCTGCCGTACTCCAGTATTTTAAGACTTTGATATTTGCTTAAATATCCATTTCTTTGAAATACCGTAAAAGCCAATTTTAATCTATATAAAGCGCACAATGTATCTAACATATTTAATCGGATAAGAAATAATAATGTACTGTTGAAAATAGATTTGCAATTAACCCTTCTTTATTTTTAAAACACAAAATAGTTACTGTCGGTTATCCTTAAAAGATATACATATGTGCTATATGTCTATATAACATTACAAAGTATTTCTTTAATTAGCCTAATACAATCAAATAACAATAATGAACGCCATCGAACCGCGAGTGCTGCAGAATTAATCAAATATATATGCAAGTACATCATAATACAAAAATATACAATTTTATTAATTCTAATAAAAGGCAGCGATACTTTATGTCTTATAAATAAGCCACAATAAGGCATTTTGTGTTAAAAATAATTGATAATTGCAAGGTTTCCGTTTCATTGGCAGTTTCTTATAAATAAAATGAAAGTTTCTGTTTGTGATTAACAACATACTATTGAAAGATATTGGTATGATAATTCTAAGTAATTATACCCTACAGAGATGCTAACAACATAAATAAGTCGTAACAAGCGTATAAAAATTCCGACGTAGCTAGTTGAAAACGTAAAAGAATTTTTGAAATCGGTCCGGTTCGGTTTTGTGTGAAAACAATACAAACATACATATAAAAATACAAATCTTTCCTCTTTATAATATTAGTATAGAAGTATAGATAATGAATTATTAAAAAAAATCTAATATTCTTTATTATTTTATTTCCAGGTCCGTTGTCTCGCCTGCGGTGCAGAAAGCAAGAAGTTTGATCCGTTTCTAGATTTATCCTTAGAATTACCTGAAACGGGACGCCATGATGCTCCCGTCGCTTTGACTGATTGCTTGTCTAGTTTTGTACAGGTACTTATATATTTGATTTAATATTATATACTTATTTATCTTCACACTGTATCCCGCAGATAAACAAGGTACGCACAGGGAACCTATTGTTAAGCACCGCACAATTTTCGAGACGGATTTAGTACCTACATTGTTTTATTATTAGTTCAAAAATGGCACCAAAACGCGTCAAAGCGTCGTGTTGTCGCTCGTGACGTCGAGTCTGAGTTATCTATCTATCAATATCTTAAACGATTCTCTTGCATACAATATAAAAAATCAATTCGTTTGTTTACCAAAGCATAACGTAAATTGCTCTGATTGGCGTTCAACATATCATGGTGGCCTGTCGTTATTTTCGTCACTTAACAATACAATTTTTACATGCCTATTTTTGCTTCACGTTGAATTCCCCATATGATGTATGGCTATATAAAAAAAAACAACAAAATATTAAATAATATATTGACACTAAGTGCAAAATTTTTTATTATAAATATTTCCAGATAGAGGAGCTGGCGGACACTGAGCGTTATTTCTGCAGTTCGTGCAAGTGCAAGCAGAAGTCCACCAAACAGTTTTGGATACGACGTCTGCCCAATGTGTTGTGTTTACATCTGAAGAGGTTTAGGTGGCATAATTATTTTAGGTGGGTATATTTTATTAAAGAAATATAGTTTATTTAGGAAACGGTAAAAAAAATATTATTATATTATATAAATTATTGCAATCTGATAGGTGTATATATAAATTATTGCAATCTGATAGTCATTGATAATTAAGTTGTAACTTGTATAAGAATTTTGATATAGCTTGATATGTACCCAACATATTGATTAGTGGTCAGCGCGAATGGTTTTAGAGATCTTTCATTATTTATACATTTTATAAAAAAGTGTTATATGAAGCAAAAATAAATTGTTTTGTCGTCGTTTTTACAAAACCTACTTTTGTGAAAGTGCAACCTAACATCATAGTGACTTATTTATGGACTTAAGAAAATAAATCAGCTCCACGCTGTATCCCGCACACAGCGGGGTTGGCAGAGGGAACATTGTGTTAAGACACTCCATTCCCCACTTTCTGTCGAATTCTGGAGGCATTGCGTGTTGAGTGGCAGAACTCAACGCCGCGCTTGGCCTCGACACCAGAGCGAAGAAATGGAAATATAAATTTAAGTAAATATCTTCTCGAGTGGGGATCGAACCTACAACCAGTCGGTCTTACAGTCACACTTTGTGCCGCAGTGCGACGACTGGCCTCTGACTATTTATAGACTTCATTAAATATAAGCATAAAAAATAACCATAATGAATTGTTTCCAGGACAAAAGTGGACACAACAATATCGTTTCCTCTAAGCGCCTTGGACATGTCTCGGTTCGTGCTAGCAAATGTTCCCGACACGAGACGCTCGGGGCGTGGCAGCTTCTTATATGATTTGGCTGCTGTTATAGTGCATCATGGTTCTGGGTAATTTTTTTATATTTATACAGCAGAATATAATCATTTCAGCTCTAATAAAGATTCCATAAATTTCTCTTTCTAAAGACTGTAATGCCATGTTAATACTCCATGAATATGTGGACTTAATAAAACCTGATATACTTATTGTTATCTATCACAAAATTTTCAATGTTTTTAAAAATATTTCTGTCTATATTGCACCAGCTGTGGCTTCGGGTATAATTAAAACTTTTGACCATAGTAGCTACATTGGGCTATTATGAAATGATTAACAAGATGTTATTTATAGTCTTTCTCTATAAATAGACGGACTATCTTGTATGAACTATCCAACACATTTTTTTAAAAATTTGAATCCCACATTTCCTCACCAAACCAACTCTGCGTTTTATAATATTAGTAAGGATTCCTGTATTTTTTCTGCTTCGCGCTGTATAAAATATATAACAGGATAGGCGAGGGATACTAATACTAAGAAACTCCAATATCTAAATTCCCCTGAAATTTTATGACATTGCCTGTTAAATGGTACCATAGTAAAGAAATTAAAATATCAATAAATAATAATTAATTTCCACTAATCGATCCTTTAACTGTCGCGTATTTAATTTTAATATGTTTATTTGCGCACTTCAGCGCCGGGTCCGGGCACTACACGGCGTTCGCCATCAACGAGCAGCAGTGGTGGCACTTCAACGACCAGACGGTGCGCGCGGCGGAGGCGGGCGCGGTGGCCGCCTGCAAGCCCTACATCCTGTTCTACATCCGCCGCGAGTTCACGCTGCCCTCGCGACCGGCCTTGTCGTTTTAATATATACCGTTCTACACACCATGTGAGTTCACGCTGGCTGGTTAGTCTTGATCGGTTGATCTTACGTTGCTGTACTCTATAGTAAATTTTGGGCTGAATGTATTGGAGATGTATCATTCCACTCTCGTTTAAATATTTTTTCAAAAAAGTATTACTCATTACATTCTGTTCTAAATGCTACAGGAGTTGTCCTGGTAATCGACTCATTCTACTTCACTTTACGTATTGTAGTACAGAGCTACTGTGCTGGTGTTCTATTGGAAGTATCGGGACTTAACTAACTTACCTTATTTAAGCATTTTTTTTTATGAAAGATGCAAACCTACTACTTCCTATCTTCTGGTGACCGGCTTACCTTACCTTACCTCATCTTACCTTACCCTTAAACTCCTGGTATATTGTATTAGTATAGTACATTATAATTACACTTAAAAATATCGAGAAAATATTTTAGAATAGAAACATACGAAACTCTCAACATAAAGATTTAATGTTTGGCCCAGTTCCCTAGCCCAGTTTTCGTTATGAGACATTGCGCGTTGAGTGGCGGAACTCAACGCCGCGCTTTATTTTGTTACCATGGCGGAGAAATAAAAATGATGATTTCCCTCGAGTGGAAAATTATAACTACGATAAGCATCGCATTTATAATCAGACGCTGTCACTCTGCCCCACGACCGCCACGTCTTTTTTTATATATAAAGAAACTATGTGGTATTTACAAAAGGAATTGTTACTATTATGTGTAATATTAATAAAATAATCATAAAAGTATACAACTGAAGTACTAGTATAAAGCAAGCAATAAATGAAACGAAATAAACAATAATAAATTATTATGCACATATGTGGTAAAACTATAATGATTTTCCAAAACTAGAATGTTCTATATTGTTACAGTACGGTCGATGAGTTGTGGCCGCCCTGAAGTTAGACTCTGAGCATTTGTTGTATTGTTCACTCGGGAAGAAAGTAATCAAAAGTAAAAAAAAATATAAAATCAAATTGCGCAGCCATCTACAGCTAACTTCAGGGCGACCACGACTCAATGACCGTACTGTACAATTAAATATCCATAGTTTAATATAATGTCATTTGTAACTATTTAATGTACTATATTATTGTAGTCAGCCATAATGTTGAAAGAAAATTAGGGATATTGACTTTTTTTTTTTAATTAATGACAATTGTGCAAGCACTTTATATATATAGCAAAAAATAATAATTATAAAACGTAAGAAAAGCTTCATGAATTTACCCATTTCGTGTTTTTTTATACTATATTATTATGTACTTTACAAAATTATGACAATTATACATTCTCTTCATTCTCTTTTATTTTATTTAAAAATTGTGTATGACATATTATCATACACAATTTTTAAATAAAATATTTAATCGGATAAATCGCGTATATTTAGAATTATACATTAATAGTTCCAGTTTCTAGTTGCATTTAAAATGTGCAATAATCGCGATAATCGAAGATCTTATCATATTATTAAACAATTTTATAATGTTAATAATTAAGGAAGCAATAAGAAAAATTAAAAATTTTGACTAAATCTCGCCAGGGATGTTATATACCGTAATCGTAACCGGGACTGTCGGTTATCGGGAATAATAATAATAAAAGTATATGTAACCGTAACCGACTATAATGTAAATTTTTCGGATAATTTCGCATATTTTAAATAAGATTTATTATGACATTTTTTTGATTTTTGCCTGAACGAGCTGTCGCACTAACGCTTGATATAATACTATTTATGTTTTAGAGCAGTATAACAACAAAAAATATCAGTTTTGGTTTATCCAAAATGAATGTTATATAGCGTTGATTGTGGGTGATTAAAGGCTGCAAAGCTTAAAATTTTGTAGGTTCAGGTTTTTGCTTTCGATATGTTACGATATTTTTATTAATATCATAAAATGCTTCATGAAGATTTGAGTTCGGAATTAATTTAATATGTTTAACCTACGTTGTTTTAAAAATAAAGTCTATATAACTGTTTTGTACAGTTTTTCCTCACGTAATTTGTGAATATTACTTTGTTTCGTTTATCAGCATATAGCAATGGTATAACTTATCGAACCGTGTGGCGACGGCTTGAGTGTGACCAACATAAAAAAAAGTATACCTAATTAGTCTATAACTTGTTCACTACGGTCTTGCCCTATAACAATAAACACGAAGAACTTTTGGTAGTACCAAAAAAAATATACTGTCAATAACTGATTCTTTTAAAAATAAATTTCTCAACAAATCTATATATCCGTAACTGAAATTTTCCGAAACTAACTAACAAATATTTCGAAATAATTGTGTATATGTATCCGAAATCTATATAGTATTCTTCTTAAATTCTTCTGTGTCCGTATCCGTATCTGAAACGTTACATTCACATCCCTGCTATCTATCTGTTTCTTTCCAATTAGAAAGAGTAGTTCATTAAAGGAATTAACAGTATTGGGCTTACTTTTTAGTCGTTTTGGCCAGTATATTAGGTGTGTATGAAAATCTGCGTTCATTCAATATTAAATGAAATTACCTTATTAAGTTATTTTGTTTTAATTTTTTTGAACTATAGACATATTAAACTTTAGTTAAGACGTTTGAATAAAAATGTACGGGCATTTTTATTAATTCAAAAGAAAATCGTAATATTGAATGACGCAGTCCTCTGACAATTTTGCGTTTGTATGTAATCATGTTAAATGAAATTTAAAATTAATAAAAGTTAAACAAGTATAAATATAGAGTTTGTTTCTAACTTGATAGTTACTTTGAATAAATGATAAACGAACAAATGTAATGAAGTTATGATCTTGGTCTTTTATCATAACAGATCTCATAAAGTAAGAAAACGACAGCAAATAATAATAATAATAATAAAAAAACAGGCATTTTATTCACATTGTTTATTATTTTTATATACTATTTATTATTTCTCAGGCATTATTATTAATATATAGTTTATTATTATTTTTTTCATAATAAAACAATAATAATCGAACGGATCTGTGTGAATGCTTGGACGTATGTACTCAGTCCGTACGCTTAAAAGGAATATGTATATGCTAAGAAAGTGCATTCAATAAGAGATTTTTACATTCCTCGTGTTCTTCTTTTCTTTCTTTACTACTATGCCTTCTTTAACGGCTCGTGTTTCAATGTGATAAATGTGTGTAAATATAACTTTTTTTTAATGGTTTTGTGTCGTGATGTCTCTTGCAAATACCTAATGTTCAACAACAGGTTTATTTTTAAGTACTTCAATTACTGGAAGTCAAGTGATTGAATTTAATAAATTCGCCAATGTAATGTTGTTTGTTTTATTTATTATGTTTTTGCCTTATACATAAATCAGTTTCGCGCCCGCACACAGCAGGGTAGGCAGTGGGAAACCTAGTGTTAAGACACTCTGTTCTCCATTTTCTGCCGAATTCTGGAGGCATTGCGTGTTGAGTAGCAGAGCTGAACGCCGCGCTTATCCTCGTCACCAGAGCGAAGAAAATGGGAAAATAAATTTATGTAATTTTTTCATCTCCTCGAGTCGGGAACCCACAACCAGTCGATTTATAGTCACACCTCGTGCCGCTGCTCCACGACTGGTCTCTTTGCTTTATAAAAAACAAAAATATATTTTTATTAAATATTGTTTAAATTGTTTACAAAATATTTTGAAAATCGACAAAAAAAAAATATTAAGAATTTAATGTGTTCATATTGAAATGAAGGTATTAATATTGACATTGAGACAGGTCCTGGCGCTGTGGCACAGTGTGACGATAAACGCGACCAGTTATGGGTTCGATCCCCACTCGATGATATTAAATAATTTATTAAAATTTATATTTCCATTTCTTCGCTCTGGTTTCGTGGCAAAGCACAGCGAGTTCCATAATTCAAACCGCACTGTCTCTAGAATTCGGCGGAAAGTGGAGAACGGAGTGTCTTTATACTATATTCCCTCTGCTTACCCTGCTGTGCTCGGGATACAGATTTTGAATATTGGAGTGAAAATGTTAATAACATTACGGAAACTTTTCAAGTATAAATCCGATAACTTTAATATTCTTTATTGTTAGTTTTTACAAAGTAAATATTATTTACAACATCGAATAAACGTCAAAATACGTTTTAAACAAGACCTACTTTCTGGATCGGATTCAACTATGAAAGAAAAATGTAAAGGTGGCACACAAGTTTTCGAATATCGATCTGAGGGATTAGAATTGGTTTTAACTAAAACATTATTTCCTATAATTTCTTTTTTGATTGAATCGTCCTTTTGTCCAGGCGTCGTATTCAAATCACAGTCATATACTTCAATTACGTCACTGTCGTTGCTATTCTCATTGCAATTTTCCTGATTTTTTTCTTTCGGATCACTCTGTTTTGTGCTCTGTGGTGATGTGGAATTTGTTTTTATCTGTGGATTTTCTAATTCATTTTCATTTAAAAAAGTTTCAATTGATATTTTATTTTTATGTTCCGGTGATTTACAATGTATTGACGTTTCTAAATTAACAAATTTAAAATGTTGCTCTTCTAAAATATCTTGTTCTTGTATTTCCTTTAGTTTTATTCTTCTCTTTTCTCGTTCAAATATAGTACTCAACCTGTTACTTTTCTTAATGTTTTTATTTGCTTTTGTTTCAATCTCTTCATCATCATCATTAAACCAATTATTTACTGATTTTTGAAATAACGAACCTGCATCATTGTCTTCTGAAAGATTTATAGGAGTCTTACTAGGCTCCAATACTTCAGTCACTGTCGGTAGTGTCGGCGAAGTTGGTAAATTCAATCGTGGCATATAAGTGGGGAGCGTTGTAGCTCTTCGATTAATGGTGTTACTGCAACTCAGTTCATCATCGTCTGTAGAATTATCATAGCTCGTCTCTTCTTCACTTGGAATAACATAAGAGTCTTGATTTCGATACAAATATTGCATATCTTTTTCACAATCGTTCCAAGTTTTATTGGCGTTTTGAATAATATCGTAAGCTTTGTGACTGTTGTAAGACTCGTCGCTGTTCCAGCATTCATCGCTTGCATCACTAAATTGAGACACTTTCAAGGCGTCTGGTGTTTCTGATGAACTATTAGTGTTAAAGGAGAAAAATTGATTAGAAGAAAACTTACTGGCTCTGTTATTACAATTTATACCATAAAACTCCGAACATGCTCGATCAAAAGCAGTTTCACTATTTATACATCTTTTTAAATCACATTTCTGTTGTTGTCTTATACAATTTACTTCTTTGGGAGTACTATTATTTGTAAAATTATTATCTATAGTATTGTATATATGGCTATTTTGATTGTTGGAATTGTGTTCTTCTTCTTCTTCATTTAGTTCATCACCAGAAGTTATTTCTATAATTTCAATACCAGTTTGTGCGATTTCGTTATGAGTCGGATTGTAGAATAAAGTTGGATAAACAACGTTGCGGTTTATATCTAAAACAATAGAATTAAAATGTTAAAGAAAGAATTTTTAACAGTAAAACAAGTCACTAAACGAATAAGAGCTTAAATTCTTTTAGGAAGCTTAGAGTAAATTAGACAGATTTTGTTTATTATGTTCCCTTTATTTTGTTCCCTTTTTTACAAATAATCTGTACAATAAAGATTTAACAGGTATTGGTATGTATAATAAGTAAACAAAAGTATTATCACTCAAGTATTGAAGCCGTGCCTCTTGGAAACCGTCATAGCACTCTGAACATTAAGCCATACGTTCCGAACGAACGGAACGTATGGCATATTATATGAGTTGATCGTAACATATGGCCTAGTGGTCAGGACGCTTGGACGGATACAAAGAGACGCAGGTTCAAATCTAAATTTACCAAAATTTTTTTTGCTAAGTGTACATCAAAAATCTAACCAAATTTTAAACTATTTTACATAAAAACAGAAATAAACTCTATGAAAGTATTCAGCAATATGAAACTTACGATTAAAAAAACTATTTTTATAACTGGCGTTTTTAAACATATTAAAATTTTTCGTGATACCAATTCTATATAGTAACAGCTGCACCACTTATTTTACGGTCAACAATTAGGTATTATTTCTTACTATGACCGAATCGGTAAATAATAAATCGATTATTTATATATTCTTTTCTTCTTAATATTTAAAAATGAAATATTTACATAAATATTATTTTAAGTGCAATTTGACATTAAACAATATGCCACGAATATCATAACAATGAAATAAAACGTATAAAACCTCTTTTGTATCTATTTAAAAAAATCAATTAATACAAATAGATTTTCAGAAAATTATCCAATCCAAAAACCCAAATACATCAACTTGTCATTTAAAAATTTACGTTTCGATGAAGTAACGATTTCAATAAGCGATTAGCTTTATTAATTTAAAATTGTAGGTACTTACATTGAGGCCAGTCGTGGCGCAGCGGTACAAAGTGTGACTAAAACCAACTGGTTCTGTGTTCGATCCCCACTCGAGGAGATAAAATATTTACTTAAATTTATATTTCCATTTC
>DWAP01004443.1:0-10964 GCA_018230625.1 Heliconius eleuchia
TATTTTCAATGTACAGAAACGACTTTTCTACAGATTTATTATAAGTATAGATTGGGGGAAAAAAATCAGAACAAGTATAAAAATTCTACGTAGTGGGACTGGAACTGACGCCTCTTAAATACTGTCCAAGACCATAAGCCAATTAATGTTACGTTCTTATCAGGCTGCATTGAAATTTTTATATGCGCTTATAATTTATACATTACATTTACATTTAGATTTAAAAAAAAACGATTTTAAAACGATAACGAAAGTATAATGGTACGAATAGCCTACAATATACTCAGTGTAAGTAAGAGTTTGTTTAATCGCTAAATTAATTATTAGAGTAATAAAAATAGTACCAACCATCCCTGAAAAAAAGACAACTCCGCATTTAAGTCTATTTAAAATATTATTCAAATACTTTAATGGATTAGTTATAATTAAGAAAATAATAAAATCCACATCTTACCAGAAGCAGTGACCCACAGATTTCTATAAGGCTCGAATTCCTTTACCAATCTATTGAGATCAGCGAACGGCACTACCGGCTGGCCGAATAATTTTTGTCTTTGATTTAGTATTCTACCCCATTCTTGTGCATCCTTCATGCCTTTCCAAGCCTTTTTAATATCATTGGCTATTTCATGAACCTAAGGGAAAATTTATAATAATGTCAATTTTATATAATATATTATATGAAACCAAAGCGTCGCAGTAAGAGAGTGTCTAATTGTAAGAGCGATGATTGTAGTAGGTTCGATTCTCTGGAACGAATACGCCAAGAGTTGAGCTACGCCTCTCAATTCGCATTGTCAGCATCTAAGTGTTATATATTTATTTATTTATTTATATATACTTTATTGTACACCACAAATACAAAGTGTGAAGACCACAAATACGAATTGTGTGAAGCACAAAAGGCGGTCTTATCGCTAATTAGCGATTTCTTCCAGACAACCTTGAGGTTAGGAGATATAAAATTAAAAATAGTATATATAGTTATGGGTTCGTTTCTAAATGGGTTAAATTATTTTTTTCCATTTTCTCGCCCCAATAAACATGCAAATGTCTTGAAAACGATGAACGGAGTCTCTGAACGCTGTACCTCGCTGCAAAAAATATAAAGCTTACCTTGGAAAAATCGTTCTGCAGAGTGAGCGCCATACATTGCGCTGTGAACATATCAATTTTGTCAAACAGTGTTTGCTCGTCTTGCTGATGGAGCTTCCAGAACTTTTCTTGTTCTTCTTCTAAGAAGTCCGTTGTTGTTTGGACCTTTAAATAATCATATGTTTTATTACTGAACGTTACTGTAACGTAAGTATACGCGTTATATTCAAGACAAAATATAACATCGAGTTTCACTACGAACTGAGACGGAGGAAACCTAGCAATAAGCCACTCCGTTTGCTACTTTCCGATCTAATATTCGAGACATCGCGTTGTGTGTTGGCGAGAACTCAATGGCGCGCTTAACATAATTCATTCCCTCGAGAGAATCTATTGAGATCAGAAAAACAACTATTAACATACAATGTCTCAAATTCGAGCAGATATGTAGTTCAATTTATAAAACTATTATTTTATTAATTATAATTATTAAAAAGGGACAAGTATGATTGTTTTTATGTTCAATTGACATATTTTAATAGTGCCTATAAAAATTATAAATTATAACAATGGCAAGTTCTGTTGAAATACTACCTAATTAAGTAATACAACAACAGTACATATCTCTGTATCAAAGTTTTAATTTGGTATAAGTCATGATTTATATATTACAGCGTAATTGATAAGTACATTTGGAGGACTTAAAGCGAAAGTTAACATTTTCTATGATTAAGTTCATAGTCTCCTATAAATGTGTAAAATATTTTAGATTCATAAAAAATAAGATAAATTAATATAAACTTATATATAAAAATTTTAGCGAAACTCAAAAATAATAACTGACAACAGTATATAAATCTCGACAATGTGTAAAAATATAAAACCTAGAGCGCTTGTATAGTGTAAGAGATGTCAGAAAAGTGAAAATATACTAATATTATCAAAAAAATTTAGTATTTAGTACTTGTGATTGGCACCACGCATACTTCCAGGTAGACAAAACCCAGAATCGAATGCTATGGCAGTTCAATTCTCGTCCAGTTCTCAAGGCATGGCGTATAGAGTGGCCGAACTCAACGCCGCACTCTGTTTTGTTACAAGAGAGGGGGAATAAAAATAATTTCGCCAGCTTTGGAATCAAACCCACAACCGTTATAATTACAGTCAGAAGGACAGACCTCAGCGTCACGACGGCCTCTTACTTGAGGTTATACTTATTCCAGCGTTGCTTACTTGTTTTGATATATTCAACGGCCAACCTATCGCTTCCCACAGCGCCCTGAAATCCTCATTTTCAAGAGGCGTGAAGAACACATCAAGCACTTCATAATCCTGCAAATGTAATATATATATTTATTTATTTTTATTAGGGAAACGAACAGAACATAAAATTCACAAACATTATACAATTTAAAATTATACATATTCCAATCAAGTTGCGACATAAAAAATTACAGGTAACAATAATAATAGCACATTGTGAAATTAAAATTTATCAGATAAAAACACAAAAACATAAACTATACTATTAAAAACAAAATTTTAGATAAAAAAAATCAATTATATCAACTTAAAAATAAAAAAAAACCAAATTAAATTAAAAAAAATTAATTAAATTAAGAAAAAAAATTAAATAAAAAAAAATAATACAAATTAATCACAATTAAACCTATATAACACTACGGCACTTGACCATGTTATTAAACATACGCTATATCCCGCACACAGCAGGGTAGGCAGAAGGAAACCTAGGCGGGTAGGCGGAAGGAAAAGTTACACTAATAAGGGGAACGGAGTGTAAAATTGTTCCATACAAAAATAATCCCAACTAACTACTCACCGTATGAACTTTCTTCATTATATCCTCCTGTGTTTTCAACGCGAACGGTATAGACTCCATCCACTCCCGTATCTCGAACACGTGCTCAATAGTGTTGGGCTTCTCCCCCAGCTTCCTCATGATGTTCTTGTAGGATTGTATCACATCCTCGACCATCAAGCGCACTTCCTCCGCCCACATTGTTAGTAGAGCTTTTATGATATCCGCGCGTTTTGTTACTAGCATTTGCTGAAAATATATTATACATATATATTTTAATTATAATATTACCCTAATAGTATTAAGACACTCCGTTGACCAATCTTGATCACTTGTTGGCGGAGCTCAACGCGGGGCCTGTGTCTACCAAGGCGAGGGATAAAATAATTGAAATATAACCATTCTCTCGAGGGGAGACAAACGAACAACCAAGCCAGAGATATGAAGCTGAAATTAATATCTAATACTCCATTGGAGTACAGAAAAAACTAAACTTGTAAATCAATGCAATCAAATCAAAAGTGAAAATTTACAGGTATTTCATACAAAAATAATAATTATAAACTTATGTAGTTCATTTCATATATAATGAGCGTGTACGTTTTGACTCTCATAGCTTGTCAAGTTTATTAGCCGCTCAATGAACATCAATAGGGTATTATTTCCCACAAATCTACAAATTTGGCAAAACGTGAGAACATACAGCACAAATAAAGAAAAAAATCCGAAGAATGAAGGTAATAGAAAAATATTTCATACAAAATTAATGCACGCCCTAACTTAAGTGTATCAATGTTTGTAAGATGTACTTCCCGTTGACGTAAAATTCTAAAATTGATACGAAATCTTTAGCCAGCGATTCCGACTCGCACTTGACCGACTACTTACTAGACATACATACATACGTAAACATAAAATATACCTTTAAAGTATCGACATTAAGAGAAAAAGGTCCGATGTTAATATATTGTGGAAGGCGCCATATTAAATCTTGTTTCGCGTCGTAGTGCATTTGCACTTCCTCACGAGTTTCAGATGCTGAGTGTTTTTCTTGACGGAAGCTTCTGTAAATTTTTCACGAGTCTGATCTGTTTCATCTTGAATTATAAATAGAAAACTGTAGTATTCAAGTACTAGATTAGAATGGAATGGAAACGAACAAGTTTTCCATCAGTTCCAGGAATATATATTGAAGCCGTCGCAGCGCAGGTGTGTTGCTGTAAACACGAGGCTTGCAGGTTCAACTCCCATTCAGAGCGAGGAAGTAAAAATTATTTAATATTTTTATTATCTCGCTCTGTTACAGGACAACAGGTGTGTCGAGTGGACTACTGCCATTCAACACACCACCAACATAGCCACTTGTAAGAAACTGAGTATCTTACCAGGTTCCCATAGCCTAACTAACTCACCAGCTATGTTCAGGAAAGTGTAAAGCTAAACAAAAAATAAAATAACAATTACTCGACATATTCTTCAATGTCCAACTTAAAGATCTCCTTGTAACAGTCGTACTGGTGCATGTACGCTATGAGCGGTATGATTGCTTTTCTGTAAGCCTTGAGGAGCCTCTCCCTGTATTCCACAACGTTGGGCTCCATTAAACCTGGAAAATATTTGTTGTTTATTTTTATTACATCATATTTTATTTTATTGTTAATAATATGAAATACTGTAAGCGCGACAGGTTGTGGATTCGATTCCGAATGAAAGAAATGTTAATATTTCATATTCCTCATCCCTAACCTAACCAATAGCAAGCGTCTATACGAGTACTTATACGAACCGTACATTGCCTACCGATTTGCAGTATTCAACTCCGTGTTTTGTCCCAATAAACAAGTAACATTTTTATATAGTAAATACAAATATCCTTAAGCCAATTTCGATAAATGTTAACTTTAGTAAGAATAAGTTCATTATAGCATACCAATAGAAGTGAGAAACAACTCCTTGTCGAACACGAGGCCCGTCATGATCTTCGGGTGCACTTGCGGTATAAAGTGACATCGGAACAACATCTCACGGAACAGGCGTTGTATTACTATCTGTTAGATATTTATTTATATTAAATAGTACTTAAGAGTAAGTTAAAATTTTGGTAAATTTCATATTGAATTCTTAATCAAAAACTGATATTCGAGTGCTGGATTCTAATGGAATGGAAAAGAACAAACCTTTCCAATTGAATCATCGAAATTGGTTTGCGGGATATTGAGTTATTCGTTTATTTGTCACGCACATACTTAATGCAAATTTAAGATAACCTGATTTTCTCATGAATAATGGACAATGTCAGAAACGATGGAACCACAAGGGGAGCACCAGTTTTCAATCAATCAAAACAAGAATCGTCAAAATCCATTCACCAGTCAAAAGTACTGATGTAACAAACATACAAAAACACAAATCAAATTGATCACCTCCTCCTTACCGAAGTCGGTTAATAAAAATAAAAACCATTGATTTAAAATACATCGGTGTAAAACCCATATTGTTCATCAATGTGTTGTTCAAAGAAAAAACACCAAATACCAAACCTCAAATTGCTCCGGAGGCGTCGTATAATAAGGTCCGTCAGCTGACATCATCAAGTGGAAATAGAATAAAGTAGGTGATGGAGATCTGAACGGTGTGTTGATGAGGTCACTCGGATCCCACTCGTAGTCGTCCTCGCAAGAGTACGTACAGAGGCAGGGCGTCTCGCACAGCGCGACGAACATCGCCATAGATTGTTCTATGGAATATCGTAAGGCGTACTGGAACGGAAATTGGTGGTTAAAATAAATTAATTAATCAGCGTCGTTGTATTCCGTACACAGTAGGGTATGCAGAGGGAACCTAGTATCAAGACACTCTGTTCTCCATTTTCCGCCGAATCCTGGAGACATTGCGTGTTGAGTAGAGGAACTCAACGCCGCGCTATGTCCTGATACTAGACCGAAAAAATGAAATTATCAAATATTTAATTTCCTCGAATTGGAAACGAACCAATAACTTGTCGCGTTCACAGTCACACTTACTATCTCTGCGCCACTACTGGCCTTGTAGTTAAAAAAATATATAAAAAGTATGTTAATAGGTAAAAGTATGTTATTTTGTAAAAAAATAAAATTTTAAAATTATTTACCTGCATCCTAAATCGGACGAGTTGCATGAATCTATTCAATTTGCTAACACCATAGAACTCCCATTTCTTTTCGTATATATTGAACCACCTGAATGTCAAATACAATGCAAATTTGTGAGCATTCTGGGGTAAGCGGTACGTACGGTGGGTAAGCGGGTTCGAATCCCGATAAAAAGTTATTGGGTCCTGCTATAACATAATGCTTAGCAGTTTCTTAGTATTTATATTATTAAAATTAAAAGATATAGCTGTCTTTGCTACGAAATATCATTAAATGGGTTTTTTATATATCTTTGTTGCTAGTTTTATTTAGTTCAGTATTTTTTTTATAACAAATTCTTCACTATTTATTTTATCTGATGGTCGAGAGTGTTTTACGAAAATATGATATATTGTATGGTAAACAACAAAAATTTTATCACCACATTTTCACCGTATATATATTTTTTACCTTCACGCTGTACCCCTCGTGAATAAGGGTAAGCAGAGGGAACCTAATGTAAAGTCACTCCATTCCCTATTTTCGGCTTGATTTCTGAGACGTTGCTTGTTAAGCAGCACTCAACACTGCTATTAATATTACCAGAACGAGGAAAATAAAATTCAAATCCAAAATCGATGGCTTTATACAACAAGTATAGATAATTACAATATTATACATAATTTCAGTAATGTAAATAATATAATTTTATAAATAATATCATTAAAAAATAAATTGAGTTTTATAAATAATATTTAAAATATTACAAACCCCTTCCCGACGTCTCTATAAGACATTCTAATGGCGTGCGCTGTAGAGTTTAACCAGGTTATATTAAGGTACTTCAACATCTGTAACAAGAATTTTTTTTTCATTTATTTTTAGACAATAGAGACGAGAGAGATGTGTATGATTTAAATTATATATTTAAAAATTTCAATATTTTTTTGTATAATAGTTCCGAAGTATTCTGGAGAATCGCGTGTTGAGTGGCGGAACACAACGCCACGCTTTGCCTCGTTGCCAGTGCCGTTCTCAACTCGGGAGATGTTATTAAATATTTCATTTCTCGAGTGGGAAACGAACCCACAACTTGACGCTTTTACAATCGCACGCGGCTTGTGCCTCTGTGCCACGATTGGTTATAAAAAAAATCAATATTTATTCTAGATTATTATAAAATAATTATTGTAAAACTTACCATAGAGGTACAATGTTGCTGCGCAGCGTCAAATTCAGCCAAACTAACATTTCTACCGTAATTTGCTGTGAAAAATAACATAGATTCTACCTGAAATATAATTTTTATATTTAAAAAGATATATTATATTTTAATTTTATTTATAATGCCGATCTTTCGTTAAAGGAAGGAAAAGCGCAGCGTTGAGTTCCGTCACTTAAAACGTTCCTCGAAACTTGAACTAATTAATTTAAGTATTAAAATAGAAATAAATATTAAAAGTTAATTTGAGCATTACAATTAATAGAATAGAATAGAATAGAATAGTTTTTATTGCATACATAATATACTATATAAATATAAAATGAAAAACATAAACAACGAAAATTTTAGATTATACCTTTAAGCATTCTTCTACAACCAAATGTATACACGAGACTGACTCAGTCAGCACATATAACGAGTTCCATTGGTTAAACTTAACACGTCCAGGAAAATCTATCATTTCACACGGAAAGCGACCTACGGAAGAAAAGAGTATCACAAAAAACAGTACAATATGAATAAACATATATTTTTAGGATTTCGCATATACACAGGTAATAACGAAATCCTTATAAGAAACTTTGTTCTCGTGTCGTTTGTCAAAATTATTTATGTCGAGACCGCATGGAGGTATCAAGCTGAAATAAATACCAAATATTTAGGTCTGTAGTCCCTTGAAATACTGAAAAATATAAGCTTATAAGTCAACACAATCAAAAGACACAAGCATTTATGCATCAATTTTGATACATTTGGTATGATATTCAACGTGTATTTATAAGTTATATCCCGTTAATCTACTATCCTGAAATTGATACGTGAACCGAGGGCATTTCGACTCGCACTTAACCCGTTTTTATTTTATGTGTAAGCATTTATGACCGCACTTATGTCTCCGTTCAAGCACTCTGATTATTGTGACATACAATCTGTTATCTTTATATTATCATATTTTTATTTCTAAATTGAGGAAACGGATATAGTTTATTACTGCAACTGGAAATCGAAATCCAAACGTCGTTTAGAATCAAACACACACACACACACACACGCATACACACGACGGCCTGTTGTAATATACGGACAAAACATAGAACTAAGTTATAAAGGAGTCCTTCAGGAGTATAGGAGTCAAGCGAGAAGAACGTAACATTTTTACACGAGGTTTTTAATTATAATCCCATTATGTACTGTTTTAAATAACATTTTGACGTTGCAATTGACTATCTTAAACATCCAGAAAATCTTAAGAATCAAAAAACATGATCTCAGTAACAGGATATAGTACGTGACGATTGTGGATTTGATCATTACTCGGAATATGAACTATAATTATTTTTCTACTATTGTTAAACTAAACGCGGCGTTGAATTCCGCCACACGCATGTTACAAAAGAAAATCAACAGAGAGTTTTGACATTCCGTTTTCTATTCTCTGTCTACGCGGGATAAAGCGTGAAGCTGGAAAAAAATTGATATACATAATTAGTATGAAAATGAAATACCGTAGTCGGGCACTGGCGGCACATAATCCTTCGTCGGCGGCCTAATGAAATTATAAAGAGTCGGATATTTCAGTATTGTGTTAATTATTTTCATTTTTCCTTCTATTTTCCTGTATAAAATCTCCACCTGTTGAAAGTGATATGATGTTTTATGTTAAAATTGAAAATAAATTATATTTTATATCTGAAATAGCCTTAGCTATTATTGTAACGCGACTGTTATGAGTTCGATTTTATTCGGAGAAGTTAATTTTGTGCTTCAATTCTGCCATTTAAAACGAGTAATGTTTCGAAATTACGACGGAGAATAGGGAACGGAGTGTCTTAATACTAGTTTGTCTCTGCCTACTAATAATTACTACTAATAATATAATATATATATACACGCTACTGTGATGCCGTTAAGTGATCTTAAAAATGTTATGTTGGTACATATAAATTTAACTCACCTGTTTTTTTAGAGCTTTTAAATGATCGTTATCCAATTGCTTAGCTTGCCGGTGTATGATTACCATTTTAAGTATGGACGGCATGAAGTGTAACGGCATTCGTGGCAAACCGTTCAGCATTACACAGTCTAGATATAGATAAAACCTGGAAAAATATTAATTATTATTAGCTTCATGCTGTATCCCGCAAAAAGCAGTGTAGGCAGAGAAAATTGTGGCCTAGTGTTACGACACTATTTTTTGGTTTTCAAATATAGTACCTCCGTACACCACTTCCCGTCGAATTCTCGAGACATTGCGTATTGAATGGCGGACTCAAAGCCGCGCTTTGCCTTGTTACTAGAGAAAAAAATATTAACTATATAATTCCTTCGAATGGAAATAGAATCCACAACCGTCGCATTTACAGTTTCACGCTTGTCACCCTGCGCCACGAAGACCTCAAAAATCAGCTTGACATTGTATCCCGCACACAGCAGGGTAGGCAGAGGGAACCTAGTGTTAAAACACTCCGTTCGCCACTTTCTGCGGAGTTCTGGATGCATTGCGTGTTGAACGCCGCGCTTTAAAGGGCTCAATTTCTTTAATATTATATCTGTATTTATTAATATTATAATAATTATAATATATGTTTATTATTTTTAAATATACAACTCAATAAATTCATTAAAATTTAAGTCTTGTATATTATTAAAATTTAAATTTAAATCGCGTATATAACCTTTGGACAGTAGCATTGGTTATCAGGTATCGAAACATCGAAGTTAATTTATACTGACAAAACGAATTTACCTGCAATTACAATGCTAGATTGAGCCACCATATTTCGATTTAAACAGTACTGTATTCCTTCATTAAGTGCTTTCTCAATATTAATGTTTAATAGTGTGGCGAGTGGACTAATGTCTGACTTTTAAAGGTATGGTCGTAAATTTATTTCCTGTTCGGGGAAATAAATATTTTAAAATAACTTTCTTTTTTTCACTATAATCAGACAAAGCAGGACGTTGAGTTCCGCCACTCAAAATCTTTTGTTTCGAATTACAACGGAATATCTTGAAACCGGGATTTCTTTGCCTACACACTCCACGATAATATTATCATAGTTTTTTTTTACCTCAAATTGTTCTCTACTTCTTTACGAAATTGAACGGCAAACTTGACCCGCTCAGCAAAGGTGTCTGGATCATCGGCCTTGAACATCAAACGTATTCGAGGAATGCTATATGGAAAAAATATAATATATTAAAAACTAATGACCTCCGCGCGGCTTCACCCGCCTGTACTAAACTATTATTTTTATTATAATATATAGAGAAAAGGACAATTTTCAGAATGGGGCCACAATCCAATAGCAATAAAACAAATAGTGATAATTATTCTGACAGCATGGTCCTCACGGTTGTCCATTTAGAGATACAATACATAATTCTAGAAAAAAAGACATAACAGGAATTCGACGGAAAGTGGGCAATGGAGTGACTTAACACTAGGTTCCCTGTGCCTACCTTGATGTGTGCGGGAAACAGCGTGAAGAATATAAATGTAATTATAAAAATAAACGATTAATACTATCAGCTATGTACAGGATACAGCGCCGAGCCGAAAAATTGAATTATACAATTATTGAGGCCAGTTGTGGCGCAGTGGCACGAAGTTTGGCTATAAAACCGACTGGTTGTGGGTTCGATACCCACTCGAGGAGTTGAAATATTTACTTAAATTCATATTTCCATTTCTTCGCTCTGGTGTCGAGGCTAA
>DWAP01004444.1:0-10962 GCA_018230625.1 Heliconius eleuchia
AAATTTAAGTAAATATTTCATCTCCTCGAGTGGGGATCGAACCCACAGCCAGTCGATTTTGCAGTCACACCTCGTGCCGCTGCGCCACGACTGGCTTCTATATAACTGTTATAATGAAATTTACAATATTATCAGAAATGTGGGAGTGAAAACAATTTATCAATAGACACTTTTGGGGTAGTCTTATTAAGCTTAAGGGATGAGTGGGAGGTGCAAAATTTGAAATATTTGTTATACTTAAGAAGACAATTTATATGAAATATTTTAGTTTATCAAATTAAGAATCGTCGTATAAGATTTTTTTTTCTATATTATAAAATAAATAACGCACGTACATATCAAATATTTGAACAATTTTTTTTTGTAAGTTTAAAGGTTGATAATTTGGATCCTCAAAACACATGTTTTACTCCGTAACTATAAAACTTACATAATTTAGAAAAATAAATACCAAGACCAAGAAAAGTATTTTCCAATACTTGTAAGACGTACCGTCTTATAGGCACTCGTACGTTATAAATAAACCGCACAAGGATCTGTTATTGACTGGTCGCATACCACGCGATATTGTGAGCCATTACTTAGTTAAAAGGTTGTGTATTATAGGAAATAGTATTTCTTATATATGCTTAGATTCCACTTGAAATTCCTATAGGTCTTAATTCACCTATTACATTAAATTTTTTATATTTTTTTAACTTCAAGCGTGTTCCTTCGCTAGGTTCCCTCTGCCTAACCCGGTACATGCGGGATACCTACAACGTGAGGCCAAATACAAAAAATAAGTTTAATTGCATTGCTTTCCATTCTAACATTTAATTAGTCACATGAAAAGGAACTGATTACCTTATTACTTATTTATGCATATTCTTAAAAATATAAATTAATATAAGAATCATTTAATATTTTTTAAAAGTATCTCTCACACACTTATGGTGAAGTATCATTCACGCGGTTGAACTATATTCAATGGGAGCAAGTTCAAGACCTATTATATTCAAATTTAATTTTTCATATCTACTGAGATAATTTTAGAATGAATAATTCTGATAATATCTGAGCGCATTATGTACATATTTACAAGTTTACGTTTCTCCCATTACTTTTTGCTGCACAGGCCAATGAAGTGTAGCTTACATTAAAAATGTAGCCAAATATATGCATGATTTAATTTTATGGAGGCCAGTCTTGGCGCAGGGGCACAAAGTGTGACTGTAAAATCGACTGGTTGTGGGTTCTATCCTCACTCGAGGAAATAAAATATTTATTTTTATTTCTTCGCTCTGGTGTCGGGGCAAAGCGCGGCATTGAGTTCCGCCATTTAACACGCAATGCCTCCAACTTGGCGGTAAGTGGTGAACGGAGTGTCTTAACACCATGCCCCCTCTGGCTACCCTGCTGTGTGCAGGATACAGCGTGAAGCTGATAAATTAATAATTAAAACTAAGGAGATTTAAAGTTTCACTGATTTATATATGTTCAAAGGTTCTCGTATTCGCGTACTGTCATTCGAAATTTTTATACAAAATTTTAACATACCTACCCATTAGTTTCCAAATATTAGTTTAGTTTCTTCCAAATAGTAGTTAGTTTTTTATAGTAAGATAATGATAGATTATCAACGTAACAACGTCACACAAACCAAATATGTTCACCCTAATTCATAGTCGATAAAAGAAGATAATTGATAGTGTCGCTTTGAACAGCGCCGACCGATTAAAATCTTTTTTCTTTTGCAATTTTTCTAGTATTTTCTCAACCGTTCCATGTACCGTTATCTAATTTTAATACTAAAGTTTTTCTACAACGGTAAAGTTCTGTTGTTTAGACAGTGTGACTTAGATAGGGTATAATACTGAATTTATAGTTTATGTTAATTTTGTTTCCTTATTTGCTATGAATACTAGAATAATATCACGAAGACGCTATCGTGGTGTAGTTAGTAAAATCTTTACTTAACGCTATGGTGGTATGAGACAGTAGGTTCAATGTACACATGGACTAATATTATTTATTAAATATTTTAGATTTCCCGACATCACGTAAGCTTACAGATTATAAGTACTATAATAGGCTAAACCAGAGTGGTGGCCTTGAGTTTGCTATACTTGACACTGGAGACTAAAAGTGCGATACTATAAACCCAATACTTAAAAGCTATATATAAATATAAAATTTTAAAATTATTTTGTTAAATTTCTATTTTTAATAGGTACAGATCATTCTTAAAACTTCCAAAATAAAAAACTAAGCTCCACTCAGTGGCTCATGGTGATCCGTCGCATTCCAGCTTCTGCAAATAGACGCTCCCTTCCCGACCTATTTCATTCTCTTCTCTTATTAACATATATAAATAAAACTTTTTAATGTCGTACGTTTATGAGTGCCTAAGTTGGAAAATAACTTTTGGATAAGAAATAAAACAAAGTTGATATGAAATGTTTTATTTAAATATATGATTTATATATATTTGAGAAACATTTATATATTATTTTTTTTATATATTATATTTGAGCTACTTGCCAGCTTTTCTCAGCAGGACTGCCTTCTGAACCAGTGGTAGCTTCCTATAGGATCACTACTGGCATGTTCATGTAATTGACTTCAAAAGTGCGTGTAAAGGTCTAATTGAATAAAAAATATTTTTATTTTGGTCGTTTTTCTCTGAAGATAAACAGAATTTAGCGTCTAAATACAATGTTGTGTTTTTCGACCAATTTGTAAAATATTACGTGTTGAGTGAGTAGTACAGTTAGCAAAGAGAGAAAATAAAAATATTACATATTTCAATACCCCGAGTGACAATCAAAACCCCCACCCGTCCCGTTTACAATAGCACGCTTGTGCTCATGCGAGATGCGTTATAATAGCATACGAATAGAGGTTATACTAAGAATCATCAGTATCAAATGACCAAGCGCTTGAAAGCCAGCGCTCTCAGTGACGGTCGAGATGACAGAAAGGTACTGTCACGGCTCGGTGCACTGCGTGTCTATAATGCTTATGATTCTTACATTAAGTGTATTTGTGTCCAACCTATGGCACAGTCGCTGGCGTAACCTTGCCTTTTGTATGATGATATTAGGTTCAAAGTTTTTTTTGTAACTGTTGTAACAAAGGAGGGATTGACACTATAGTGCTAGTCGCGGTTTGTTCTTGGTCCGATCTAAGTCACTTAAAATATTCTTATATGAGAAACAATGAGAGCATTCATAGTATCTTTGCGGTTATGTTCCGGTCCAATCACCTTTATAAGAATATTTGAAAGGACAGAACCGTGACCAGCACTAGATACCATACCTATCGTGTAAATCCTCCCTAAAAATAAAATTAAAAACTCATTCAAATTTAAAAAGGTTAACTGGTTCAGTTAACTGGTAGTATAGCTACACAGTGTCTCCCGTACACAGTAAGGCAGACAGAGGGAACCTAGTGTTAACTCTAAAAACCTAGCCTAGTGGACCACTAAAAGTCGATTTCTCAAAATTTCTACGGGGACGGAAATTAACAGGCTTTTTACGTTTTAAAGATCATGGATAAGAATTCACGGGCGGCCACTAATATATTTATAATTTTAAGTGCGACTGCGCCCCTGTTATCACAGAGTTACTACTGGTTATATCAAAACGATTAACGCGATATAATAACTATGACCTATTAGCCTTTCTCGATAAAGAGATTATCCATCACGAAAAGCATTCTTTAATTGGAACCAGTTCCTGAGATTAGCCTGCGAAACCAAACAAACTTTGGTTTTTAAAACTAAGTATAGAAATATAGATAATATATAAGATATTTTATAGCAAAACAAGTCTATTACGTGATTTACGCCCAAGGCCTCAACACTACGTGATAAAGGAGATGTCAGTGAATCGCACGTCACGCGACGCATCTTGATGCGTGCCTTCTTTCATTTCATATTATTATCTTAATAGTTAGAATATAAAGTGGATTTTTATATTCATTTGTCTTGAGAATAAATCACTTGGACAGTTTCTGAGAGGCGCGAGTTCGAATCTAGCTATGTTCATTTTTATAGGACTTTTCTAAAAATATCTTAATGAAAAACACTGAAAATGAACATTTAAAAATTATATTACTTATATATATATATATATATATATATTTATAAATATAAATGAAAATAAGGAATGTTACATTTCTATTTAATCGACCATCACCACCACAATAACACCGTGAATCTATTTTTGGTGACCAAATGGTACGTGAATGGCGGTTGTTTTTAGCAGTCACTTCAAAACCAATAAGAAATATTAAATATTGATTTTGAAATGATTGCTAATAATATAAATGAGATTTATATACGTTTTGTTTATAAAATAAGATAATTATTGCACATTTCAAAAGAACAAAACAAGTCTTTAACTGCGTATAATTATTAATTGCGTATATCTAACGTTTATTGTATATTTTTGGAAACCCGACGTTTCAAACACTTAAGGTCTACCGTGACCACGAACTGCAAAGTGTTTCTTATAATATTTAATATTGAATGTGTTACTAGCTTCACGCTTTAAATCTAGCGAGGTAGCTAGAGAGAACGGAGCACCAAATGCTACGGTCTCTGTATATATATGTATCATTAACGTCCTTTTCGGGTCCTATTGCTTTTTACGTGACTTTCCTCCAGGTTTAATGATGGCGTCTCAAAAAGCTAATTTTAAGTAAAACCGAAACAAAGACATCGCGGCGGCGTTAGAATCTGCAATCGTTTTTTATCATTTTAAAAATTAAATTGAAATGGGTAATAGACAGTAAAAGAACATTAAGAAAATACCTTACCTAAATAACTAAACACGCGATGTCTTCAGAAATCGACGGAAAACGTGAAACAGAGGTCTTAACACTAGGTTCTCTCTTCCTACCCTGCTGTGTGCAGGATGCAGCGTAAAGCTAAAAAAATAAATAAACCTAAACTAAACGGCCACTATAATGCATTTTACAACTAACAGAATTGAAATTCATTTTCTATTACTCTTTACATTTGCAAAGCACTCAGAAATTCAGTTTTAGTACCTGTAGTATATCAATATTGATGCTTTTGAATTAGCTAACATACTCATTGAACCGAATGGAGCTTACGCTGTAGTAAACCAAGATTTTGCTGAGTACTACGGTCGGAATAAAAGGTAATCTGCTTGTGGAAACCTCATATACAAGTCTATACTCGTAATATACTATAGTCATCGCCCGCAACTTGGTTTGCGTGTCCTTTAAGATACATAATGGAACGCTTTTTCGCATTTTTTTACATAGTACGGAACTCTTTATGCGCGAGCCCGACTCGCACTTGGCTGGGTTTTTGAGGAGCGTAACTTTGTAAGATGCCTTCGAAATCGGTAGATTTATTAGGCAACTATAAATCAATGTTTTATATTCTTCGTAAAGCGAGAGCAAATTGAACGCTCAATGATAAAATTTAAATTAGAATCACGTTCTACTTCGGTTTCGATAAATCCACTGTTACTTTATTATTATTTTTTCTATTGCAGAGCTTTTTTTCGATTATGTAGTATATTATTTTGCGATAACTTCCAATTATCTTATTACTTAGTAAGATGAACTTAAAAACAATGATCTTTGAGGCAAAACGTGGCATTGAGTTCCGCCATTTAACACACAATGCCTTCAGAAATCGGCAAAAAGTCAAGAACAGAGGGTCTTAACACTAGGTCTCCCTCTTCTCCGAAGCTGATTGATTTATTTATTTTATTTAGTAAACACAAACACAAATAGCCGAACATATGTATGTTATTTAAACGTAAAAGAAAACTTCCACACACACGAAATAAACGACTTTTGTCGATCTATACTACTATTACAAAATACACATTCACAACATTAACAAACATTATATAACTAACAATTATTATTCACAAGAATAATAGCAATATATGTCAAATTTCAATATAATAATGAACGTGTCCTTATTCCCACGGACGTCGCAAAATATTACAATATTACACAACTTGAGTGTAGTAACATTCGGCCATTGTTAAAAACATAATAAGCTTAAATGAACTACTTTGTACCTTGAGTGTAGCCTCAGTGCGTGTGGGCAAACGAGTTTAAGTAAAAGAAGTAGATTTGTGGAACAACATGGTGTAAACAATGTATTATTTTGCTGTAAAAGTTGGAAGAAACACAACCTCACATTATCCCGCCTACAGCAGGATATGCACAGGGAACTTAGTATTAATTACTCGTTCTGGTGGAAAATCTGGTCCTTAATATAGAGACCAACGTCGCGTAGTAGTAGCAGAACTTAATTTTATCAGATCAAGCAGATTCCAATATTACTCCAAATAAGATTTGTACCCACAACAATGTCGCTTGGTTTTTTTTTATTTTATTTGATTTTTGATAAACCTAAAGGCCTCATTATGGACCTCGATGATTCCATACAAATTCAGATTAATGTTACTATGTTGCATGTTTAGTAATAAATAGGATAAAATAAAACTCTTCATTTCATGCAGTTCACAATTACAGTGCTCTAATATCGAAGCTATGATAAATAGTAAAGAAGCCGTGTAATTGAATATGTAACTAAAATATATATGTAAGGGTGAGATTTAAATTAAAAGATTTTGAAACGAAAAAGTACTGACGACGTAGTGTTTCCAAAAATGTTGTTCCCGCTGCCTACCCTTCCAAGTGCGGGATACAGCGTAAAGCTAAAAAAAACATTCTATTACCATACCACTAAGATGCAAAAAATATAATATTTTTATGATGAGATCATTATGAAAGAAATGTGCAATCGTCGGAACACAATAGCGTTATGTGAGACCAAGGTTCTTCGTTTTTTTTACATGTCAATGAACTTTTGTATATATAAGAGTTCATAAAAATTATCTACGGTAGCGTAGTAGTGTCTGACTGTACCTAGTTGAGGGTCGTGTGGTCAATTTTCGCTTGCATTTTCGAATATTTGAAACAATACTTAATACTTTAAAGCTCAATAATGGCTTGAACGCTTTTATCTTAGGAAATATCGATCGAAATTTAACACTAGATTGGAGAACGGTCTTAAGTTTAATCACTCACTGTGCATCGTTTTAGCATATACATATTACTTTGTACTATTGTAGATGCGTGGTACTAAAAAATGCGCCATGACTATTTTATGTTATCTTAATAAACTATATCAATCATCTATCGTCAAGTGCAAGGTTGTGTGTTAGTTTTTTATTTAGTTGCTCATTTTCTTGTAGCTGCCGCTATTGTGGCGTACTTATATGCTAACTGTAATAAGTTTGTTCAAATACTTGAAATGATACCATTAATACAAAAAACTATGATTAAAAGTATAATAATTAAAACGGCACGGCGTACGAGTGTAAACGAGGGAACCACATGAGGGAATAAATTATTTTCATTTCTTTGCTTGGTAATAAGATAAATCCCAACACTCAACATCTAGAATTTAAGCGGAAAGCAGGGAAGTGAGTGTCTAAAAACTAGGTTCCCTCTGCCCTGCTGCTATGTACGAAATTTATTGTGAAGCTATAAAACGTCATTATATTTAAATGTATGTTTCCATTCAAAAGTCTCCAAAACTTTACAAAAGCGTTATAATTAATTCAATTTTAAAGGGCTCTTGTCCCATCACTTGAATTTGTATATCAATGGTTTAAAAATTAATTCGAATTCAACCTTCAATTACTTCGCGGTTTTTTGTTTTATCAAATATAATGAAATCTCTCGAGATTAGAATTTAAGATCACAGCATCCCTGACGGTCTCCATTCTGTTTTTTTTTATGACGCTCTGGGACCTGTCAAGAATCATTATTTCTGTTGCTTTATTTTAAAAGTTGTTATCTTTATATATATCTTAAATTGTGATGCCTTGTTTTAACTTTGAATTTTTTATAATCTAATAAATTTGGGATGAATGAGGGCGTCGTGGCGAAGAATGGTGTCTGACTTGAAACGCGACGATTGTGGGTTTGAATCTCACTCTGGGATTTTCATTTCCTTGCTCTAGTTAACAAGACAAACCGTTTCATTGTGTTTCACCACACAATATGCAATATCTCGTAAATTAGGCAAAAAGTAGGGAACGGCTTATCTTAACACTAGGTTACCTCTGCCTACTTTGCAATATGCGAGATACAACATAAAGCTGAATAATACAAATAAAATTTACAATTTTATTTAAAGGTATGCAATATCGCTGTCCTACTATAGATAACTAGTATTTCTATAAATACCACACTTCACAAATCGCGTTCGCAAATCCTTCATTCGTAATGCCAAACGAGGGATTTATTCCTGTAGATATTCAAAGCAAACGCTAAGCCTCTTTGATCTTTTGTTTCTTTTATCAAATTCTATCTACAGTGAAGTAAGTTTTATTAAGCTTTATCTTATTTATCCTTTAAAGCTTCTTAATTATTCCTTAATTCAGTAATTTATTCTTTTATTATTCTCTTTTTTTATTTTTTTTCACTTTATTTACTTAAACTTTGACAGTGGAGGTGTGTGAAACTTTTAAATCGAATTCTAAGCCACAACTATAAAATAAGCAACTGGGTTGTACAAAAAGTTTAAACTCCACCATTAGGGTGTTGTATAACAGAGATTATGTTAAAATGTCGTACTGAAATAAATATCTATTGAATTTTGTGCAGAATAGTCCCCAGATTATAGATATATTAATTAAATGGTAAAATTAATATTGAAAATAGCAGCTGTTGAATTGATTGCCTGCTCCACTCAGCAGAACTGCCACCTAAAACGATGATCACTGTCATCGTGTCGTTTTAGAAGACATTTTACATATCTTTAACGATTCAAAACTGCTTGCAAATGTGTATTTGATTAAAGAATATTTTAAATGTTGAATATTTTTTTAAACGATATACTATACATAATAATAAAATGTCATTATTTTTTTCTCTGTATATTGAATTAGCAAAGTAAATAACGTAAATGTATTATATGAAAAGCTGTATAAATTATTCAACGAGAAAAAATCTAGATTTAGAGTTATCTCCATCTGAATTTTAAATTAAACATTAAAATAACGACCCGTAAAGAGTGCCGTCTCTCGTTTGACTAACAGTACTTACATATATAATGAAGAACAGTACATGTTTATTATATAAGACTATACTGGTTTAATTTGTGTTTCCACCGCCAATGTTTAGAAAACGTATAAAAATTTTAACGTAGCGGGATTTCAACCCGCGCCTCTTGGAAACCGTCCAAGTTTTCTAAAAATTATATTTCAGTTCCCATAAGTATAATATAGTGATCTAAAGCAATGAATATACGCATCTGTACATTTATACATAATATTTATGTATACATATATATATATATATTTTGGTTTCAGATCGTGTCGGGGTCGCCGGTAACCATGGCAGCCGGTGTCGAAACAAACCCCTAAACTAGCGGGTTAGTATTGTATTATTACGTTTAGTATAATATTATATTTATTTTACTTTTTTGTTGCACAACGGATCTCAATGTCGCGTTTTGCCTCGTTATCAGAGCAAGGACATGCAAATATTATATATTTCATACCCCACCGTGTGAATCGAATCCATAACCCTCACATCTACAGTCGCAGAATGGACCGGTAATATATGTATATATGTGTTATATATAAAAGCGATAAGTAAATAGGCGTATAATTTTCGCGATTATGAAACAAAAGGGATTGAGGCCAGTCGTAGCGCAAGGGCACAAAGTGTGACGTGTGACGCGACTGGTTGTGGATTTGATCCTAACTCGGGGAAATAAAATGTTTATTTAAATTTATATTTTTTTTATTTAATTTCTTCGCTCTGTGTAAAGTGCGGCGTTGAGTTCCGCCACTCAACACGCCATTGCGTGTTGAGTGGCGAGGCATTCCTCGAGAGATTCGACGGAAAGTAGAGAACTGACAGTCTTAACACTTGGTTCCCTTTGCCTACCTTTGCCTGCTATATGCCGAATACAGCATGAAGCAGATATAATTTGATTTTAATTTTATATAAAAGCGAAAAGTAAATATGCGTATAATTTTCGCGATTATTAAATTAAACCGTAGAATTCACGCTCTGTTTAAAACATAGGTACTGTTCTACGTAAAAATAAATCTCATTACGTGTAACGTGAATATAAAACAAGCTATTAAGCTCGATGTTATAGTCACGAGTCAGTATTCATTTTGTCCTTCACGCCGGATTACCAACTGTGCCTAAATATGTTAATGTCTTTTTGTTCTGTAGATACATCTATCTTTTTTTTAGGCCAGTGTCAATTTATTCCGTTTTCTGCTTTCTGCTGATAATTTGTTTTTGCTGATAAGTAAAAAGAAGCCCCACTCGGGGAAATGCTTTCCTTGAACCTTACACTCACCATCTTGGCATGCTTCTATATTTTTTTACAACTTCACGCTGTATCTCGTGTAGAGCAGGGTAGATAGAGGAAACATTCTGTCCAAACACCCTCTATTCCCCACTTTTCGATGAATTTTCGAGTCATTGGTCATTGTCATTCTAGAAATTTCGAGGCATTAAGGGCAAAGCATTTGGCTGTAAATGCAATGGTTATAGATTCGATTCCCACAAGGAGGAAAGAATTATTTTGGTTTTTCTTGCTGTGGTAACAAGACCAAGCGCGGCGTTAAGTTCCGCTACTCAACACGCTAAGTCTCAACAGACTGAGTCAGAACTTATCCCACTATAAGCGGGATACAGCGTGAAACGTAAAGAACTAAAAAAATAAAACGCAAATACAATCATAAGTAACTAGAAGCAAAGTTTAATGAAACTATTTTCACATAATTGCAAATAACAGTTGTAACTGAACCGAATGTTTGCGGACCGTTATAATAGTGAATTTATTTGAATTGTAAATTACGCTGAAACCCCATCTGTTGTCTTGTGCTCTGAATAATAAGAAATATTTTTGTTAAAATATAAAATAAATAAATCAGCGTCACG
>DWAP01004445.1:0-10959 GCA_018230625.1 Heliconius eleuchia
TATATATATATATATATATATAATACTCTTCCGTTGCTGGGTGAGAGAAAGACAACGCAAGAAACGAGACGAAACTTAAGGAGTGTAGGGAAGTATTAAGAAAGGAGAGTCCAAAATTCTTGTGGAAAAGAAAAATATAGGATTTCTATTTTAAATTTTATTATACAAATATTATACTTAGTGCTCTTCAAACACATTGTAGGCTACGGCAGCGCGACGATGTTAATAAGACGAGACCTTATATTCAATTCATTTATTATAAATTTAAATCAGTTATTTATAGGCTACAAGACAATAGTGGAAAATTATTACACAATTGCATTTGTAGCGAATAACTTCAGGATGCTGATTTAGGGTGTTTACACATGTTGTTTATGAATAATATTACCCTACAAACATTATGGTCTGTACTTTTTATTTAAATGAGTTTTTTTATACTGTGAATCTCTAAATATTATTTGACTTTCTATAACTTAAATCTAAAGAGTCTCCAAGTAAATTCACTTAGTTTCTTTAAACTTTAGAATTGAACCTCCTACCACTATGTTAAGCAGCAGAAGCTAATAACACTCATATTGATATCACAAAGGCCTTTAATTAATCCCCTTTATAAATAAAATTGCAAATTTCATCCCAACAGTGTATCCGATTTACATACAAATGTATTAGTAATTACAACATTTACTTCATTGTTTATGTAGCATAAAAGAACTAGATGGTAGTCACAGGTTCAATTTCCTTTAACCACTTTCGAGACATTGGGTATTCACTATTGAGTTGCGTAACTGAACAACTGACAGTTACTAATTAAGTGAATTATTTATATCCATTCTTCAGTTTTACTCAATGTTAGGCATTGAGTATTGGGTGACGTAAATTAACGCCGCAATATAGAGTAGGCAAGGACAGCTTAGTGTTAAAATAAATAATCTGGTCGTCACTGTTTGTTGATTTTAGAGATATTTGTGTTGGATAACGTAACCTACCGCCGTACTATATCTAAGTAGGTCTACAATTATTTGAAATTCAACATTCCTCCGAATGCATATCGAACCGACAGCTATTGCATGAACCATTGCACAATAGCGTCAAATAATGCATCGAATTTGCTTTAACAAAACCCATCAAAATGAATGAAATGAAAATTCCATAAAATGTATTCAGTGCTTCACCAGTCGTGTAAAGGTATCTGCATACGAATATTTTTGTAGTGTCATGTCTGCATATAGCAGAGTGCAGAGAGTGCTAGTGTTGAGACTCTCCGTTCTTCACGAACTGACGAAATTCTCAAGACGAATCGCCTTTACCTTGTTTCCAGAGGGAGAAAATGAAAATATTCAAGTAAAATATAAGAGTAGAAATTAAACCCATAACCGTAGCGTATATAGCCACGACTATATACTATGCTACTGCGCCTCAGCGGTCTCTTATTGTTTATTTACATGCTTTGTAAAGAAGCTTAAAAAAAGTTAAAAAAGTTCCCGTATGCAAGTTACCTACAACGCTGGCCGCAGCATAGTTTATTCACCACTCCGGCCCACTAAAGTTTTATAGCTCGAAATGCGGATTTGTTTAACTCAACTCGCTTCCACCTGCCGCAGTTAATTCATCGGTAAAATGTTCCACCAAAGCTATTAAACTTTAATTAAAATTCAATTTCTATTTGAGTTTCTGATAATTATTCATATACGTAACTAGCACTATTTAGTGGATACGACTGTCACTCAAGGAACCGAATAATTTTACGAAGAAACAGACTCAGCCTGGTTTGCATCAAGCCTCACCACTATTTCATAATGTCATCGAAGGACTCACAAGTTTTTTCTTACTCACAAGCTTCACGCTGTATCCCGCACACTGGAGGGTAGGCAGATGGAACCTAGTGTTAAGTAATATAAATATATTTTTCGCGACGCGATAAAGTTAAATGTGTACATCAATTGTATGTGTGTTTATTCCTATGTAACATTTCCTATGTGTATGTCAAACGGTTTGGGTGATTTTTATGAATCTTGCGTCAATCGATACATATCTTGGGAGTGTCACTAAAGAATAACAATCATCAAAATTCGTCACAATGATAACCAGACGCCACGTTGCCAAAAATAAACATAAAATAAGTAGTGTAAAATAAGTGCCAGTAGAGACAGCTGGCTAGTAGCAAGTATCGCGGTAACTTCCACCGACAGCAATATTTACAAGCCATTACGTTTCAAACGCGGCTAATGCACGTCGGGAATGAGTTACGGATTTTGCTTTATTTTATTGTTTTCACAATTTTTTTTATAAAGCTGATTTAATTGATTGAACGCGCTGATCTCAGGAAATGCGATTTTTAAAAAAGCCATTTTGTATTGACTTTATATACAATTTTATTTCCTTTATAACAAATTTAAAAACAAAACCACGAAACGATTAATTAAAATGGATTTATGTAGCTATTATTTTCTTTCCATTGCCCACGCGGGCGAAGTCGCCGATAAAAGGCTAGTGCGTAAATGAACGTTCCCCTGATTGAGATTTGAAGTTACGACCAATAATTGTAGCTAGAAAACTTTAACTACGCAACAACTTTAACTACGCAAATAGAACCCTTTCATAATATTAGGAACCTTTTCTTTTCGTATAAACCCATTGTGAACACAAACTACTTCCAAACCGGAAATTAAAGGAAGGCTTTTACGAACTGAGGTCTACATTAGGATTTTTAATACACAATTGTTAATACAATGATATAATGCATTTTGTTATTTCTTTTCCTATAATTGAGCTGTTAACAAATGGTTGCGGGTTCGATTCTCACTCAATGAAATGTTAACAACACAAAACGTCGTAGAAAGGTTAAAAATTACACAATTTCCAAATATGTGACAAATAAAAATCAGACAACTACACATATAGGTAATCGTAGTCTAAATGGTTTGTAAATATTTTTTTATTGGGGATCGAACCAACATCAACAGCATTTACAGGCTGTCGTACAGCGTTTCTACGGCGCCCCATGAAATACTCTCAAATGAAACGGTGGATAACTTATTACACTGTTCAAGTATATTTACAGGATCAAGATGTATGGAATTAATATCTATTGAATGTGATGCAGGGTTTACCAGGAGCCGCCGGCTTATACCATTGGTATTGAAATTGAATTTGAATTAAGTAGTTCGCAGTTGTCAATAGAAATGTTCGCTCAGCGACGAGTACCTGTAATAATAAAAAAAAATCAGTAAACATTTTAAAATATATAAAAAATTACGAAGGCGGAGTGCGACGTTAGAGGGATTGTTTAGTAGAAACTCCTAAAAAACAGTCAAACAAAAGAAAATACAAAATTTTTGATCAAAAATATAATCGCTTATTGCTCTTAAGAACCTATCTACATACATGTAGTACGTAAACTGTCGATTAATTGTCTTTGTCAAAAACAAACTATTTTGCAGCCCAAGTCACTTCAGGTGTTACAATCATTTTAGAGCCGATCGTCTTGATTAGCTGACGGCGATAATATAATTACATTTTTTTTTTTCTACATTTGTTATTCCATACTTAGGAAAGATAAATACTTATTTAGAAAATGTATAAGAATTATAATTTGCCCGCTACATTCAAATTTTTATACGTTTTCTAAATAAGTATTAATCACCATATATTTAAAATCTTGCAAACACAGCGCAAAATGCTCAAAGGATTATTATGGCAAAATGCCAGCATAAATAAGATGTGTTATTTATTCTTTGAATATGCAGTATCAATAATATTGGTACCTTAATTACTACGAATGACACAGAACACATACAGATCTTTGATAACATCTATTTTTTAGCTTAAGTCAGATATATTCGAGATGCAGCATCCCTAATATAGCTGGGTATGCAGGCATATGGAACATAGTGTTGAGCAGCGGAGTTCAACACTGCGCTTTGTCTTGTTACTAGAGATATGAAATGAAAGCACTTCATTTCCCTGTAGGAATGTGTAGAAATAAGTTAAGTGGAAAACTCAACGCCTCGCTTTGTGTTGGTGCCAGAGCCAGGAAGTGAACACCAATAACTAAACAAAATCTCTTTCAAAACAAAAGTGCAATAACCTTTATACGATATACAAGTAAAAACACAACTACCCGCAACGATTGGCAGGCCGCCAATCAGTCTACCGCCTACCGCAGGACAGAGCAGACGTCTCTCATACGTGACGATGTCACATTAAAGTAAAATAACTTAAAACCATACATTTTTTATTATTTTTATATAATTTGTTGTACATATAAATGTTATGTAAAAAAGAAAAAATCTAGGGATGTATCAGTGCTCCATCTACCTATACATTTCCGATTTTGGAGGCATTAAGTGCAGGGGCGCGGAACCCCACTCTATAAATTGTTTACTAAGAACAAAGTATAAAAAATAAACGTAAACGCGACGTTTATGAGTTTGAATCCTACTCGGCGAAGTGAAGTGTTGTTATTTCCTAGCTCTAGTAACAAAACAAAGCACGGTGTCGAGTTCCGTCACTCGACACGAATATCAAGAAAATTGGGATGCTATGATAAGACTAATTGAAGCAATTAGCGTTTCGCACTTCACTATCTCTCTACTCTCCTCCTATCCTGAAAACTGCAGACGAAGCTTGAAGGGAAAAGAATGCTTTAAATAGTAATCTCTGTTTTCTATTTTCCACTATACCTTATCTCTAATGCACATAATATATTTAAATACAAGAAATGAAAGAATTTCAAGTGACGCCTCTTTGCACAGATGACATTGTACTAGGTATGCGAAGTACTAGCAACGTTACGTGTATAACGACGATAGCTTTATGTATATTTGATTGCCTCAGCACTTTCTTTGAGAATTGGTTTCTACGTACAGACCTATACTTTAATAGTTCAGCTAGAATATGTATGAATATTTATGTATCGAAATGGAAAAATGTACTGTATACATACATATGTTTGGCGTCATTCTGATTTTAGTTGACGCCGCTAGTTTAGATTTATTTCGTTAATGTTATTCTTGGGTCCTGGAGTTCAAATAAATCTATACTTATATATAAAGCTGACATTTTATTTAGTTTTCGTAAGCTTTTTTTAGTTTGAATGAGTTTATCTAGATAATTAATTGAAAATACTTTTTGTGTTGGATACTCTTTATAGATGCCATAGACTAGATTACATCTTGCTACGAATAATAGAAGTGCAGTAACATTGTTACATTGATGCCAGTCGTGGCGCAGGGGCACAAACGTATGGCCGTAAACGTGACAGGTCGTGGGTTCGATGCCTACCCGACGAAATGGTTCATTTAATATTTTTATTTCCTTGCTCTAGTGTCAAAGCTAAGCGAGGCGATGAGTTCCACCACTCAACACGCGATGACTTTAGAATTCAGCAGGAAACTGGGAGCGGACTTAACTTAACACTTGCTTCCTCTGCTTACACTGCTATAACAGTGTAAGCAGAGAGCACGGGATACAGCGTGAAACTGAAAAAAAGTAACATTAAAATATGTTTTAAGAACGCACTTTCGTTTTTAACGAGCTTTCAGTTATATCCGTGGGGACCACGTGGGTAAGCCACAGTTCAAAAACAGCTCAAAAAGCTCAGCTCTTCATTGACGGTTAGTGTAGTAGTTAAGGGAGTAATATACAGCAAGGTGTAGCACGACAGAGTGACGATAAAGTTCGTTGTAAGAAATCAATTAAAGATTGTTGATGTTATTACTAATTGGGGCGAAAATTGAAAAACAACAAATAACTGTCCTAACACTAGTTACCCTCCGACCATCCTGCTTTACGGGAGAAAACGTAAAGTTGACTAAAAAATTTATACAAGTGGAACAATTAATTTAGTAAATACGATTTATTCCCGCGACTTCACGTCACGAGTTTGATTTATAACCTGCGACCCTCTCCTTGGGGTCTAGAGATAACCATCTGTTGCTATTATTTGCGATAGTTGTGAATATCCATACGTATACATATTTATGTATAAGTAAATGTATATAACTTCACGTTGTATCCCGCTTATAAAAGGGTAGGTACAGGGAACCTAGTTAATTTTAGGTAGACAATCCATGTTCCGTCTAATTTTCGAGACATTTTTGAGTAGCAAAACTCAACGCCACGCTTATTCCACCGCGGGTATCACGATGGGAGGGTCAATTCGGTACAAAATTATATATTTAGGAGATCATCATGGTGCAGCAGCACAGTTTTTTTAATAGTAAGCGCGACGGGGGTGGGTTCAATTCTTATACGCTGTGGTAAGTCAAAGCATCCACTCAAAACACAATCTCGATACTTTCTAATTTGGACATAGAACGACAAATTCCTCTTCCAGTCCCGTACTTAAAACATGAAGTTAAAATCAAACCCGTACCTAAAAAATTGGAGTGAGGGAAAGTTACCAAAACGGCAAGTTTCAGTAATTTATAGTCGGTATGGCCAAAGACTGACAAACTATAAGCGTAACCGCCATACATCGGTAGTGCCCGCCATACATCACTGGGGTAAATTTATGTCCATTTCTGCGGGATTCGGAGGATTTAGGGCTGTATGGTGTTGATATTTGGTTCGTTGATCATTTAGGAAGCCTAAAGTTCAAATGTTTATCAATTTTTAAGGAGTTCTACTTTTTTCAAATTATTTTAGTATATTTGACGCCAATCGTGGCGCAGGGGCACAAGTGTGTGACTGTAAACACGACTGGTTGTGAGTTCGATCCTCACTCGAGAAAATAAAATATTTATTTAATTTTTCTTTACTCTGGTCGAAGTGCGGCATTTAGTTCCGGCAACCGCTCAACGAATGCCTCTGAAATTCTGCGAAGTAGGCAACAAAGTGTCTTAATACTAGGTTTCCTCTGTCTACTCTGCTGCGGGCGGGATACAGCGTGAAGCTGATTTATTATATTAATGATTTTTGAACAGATATTCATATTATTCAGTTGGTATGACAAAGCGCAGAATTAAGTTGCATTCAAAACGTCATGCCTCGAATTCAAGCCAATGTGAGATACTTTAATTTCCTCTCAGGAAATAGAATTATATTAATTTATTGTCAATTCTTCTATAGATTTTATTGAATGAAACATATAATTAAAAGTCAAATGTTAGAAACCCCATAACAGTGTTAAGTTGCATTAATCCACGCTATAAATCGATGGGGGAGACGCTGTGTCAGTGACAAGTGTAAGCCTACATGATGTATCACCATCAAAACCAAGTTTATACAAAATCTACGTACAAAATTCAAAAATAAATGAAATGAAAGTAAATGAAATAGGTTATAATGGAACTAAAGTGTTTCAGGCTAGTTGTGGCGCATCGGCACAAGCGTTAGATGTTTGGTTTATATTGGTAGCGCGGCGTTGAGTTCCGTCAAACAACACACAATGCCTGCAGAGTTCAGCTGAGTCTCTTAACATTAAATTTTCCCAGGTTCCCTTTGCCTACCCTGCCACGTGCGAAGCTAATAAAAAAAATAAGAAAAAAATAATACATATTAGAATTAAAAATAGCTCCCTTTCTGAAATGAGGAATATGTGAAAAATTATACAATAACAAGCACACTTCACATTAGGGTTGAGCGTAACGGGGATGGAAACTTAACACTCCGTTCAAAAAAAACAAAACAAAATTTTCATTCTCATATTTGTATACCGTTATTTAAATAAAACCACCCTGTATTAAACACCGTACCTACATTTCAAGTCAAAAGTGCTTGTAAAGTCCTCTCAAATAAAATAATATGAATGAAATTATATTCGTGTAGCGGTTTATCTTATGTTTTTTAAATGTTCTTTAATTTATTGCATTATACTCGGTAAGTAAAATCGAATCGAGTGTAAACACGATGGTTATAGGTTCGCTTTACGCTGAAGACCTGATTAAAACTTGTTATACCTAATCGATTCATCATAAAACTTGGCAGTTATTATTGGGACTTGGTAGCTTAGGTGTGAATAATATAATATCGAATCATTGAGCTGGTCTGATTATGGAGCCAGGACTTGTATAGTGTTACTCTTCAGAGGTTACCAGTACACCACCGATTTAGAGCTCCGAGCACATCCTATAAAACTAGTGGTATTTAGTGTATAAAACTGAGATTTAATAGTTTAATACATTTAAGCTGCATTCCTCATAACAGCGCTTTACGCGGACCAAGTGTTAAGACACTCCATGATTCAATCATTCACACTATCGAGTTTGTAGTCATGCGCATTTTTTCTGCTTTTTCCTTCTTATTTTAAGCAATAGTATACTTTGAAGTAAAATCTGTTAATAAAATAGGAAGCAGAATAAGTGACACCCCAGCATGCGCCCGGCCGGCGCGGGCTGAACGCCAAAATCGATGGCACGTGAGCGTCGAGGCGGACTTTTTTAATATCACCCACCTACAGTTGCATACACTCGCACTCACCCTGAACGCAATGATTGTGAGATAAAATGAAGAGATAGAGCGAGCGATTGTATCGCTTGTTCGGTGAAACAATGACGTATCTGCACTTTTTGAAATATTGCGGGAGATGTAATCAAAAAGTTTGATAATATAGTATGTTTTGATATAATGACTTATTTGACATGTTTTAAAAAAAAAAAATAGGTGTTGTGCCAAATAAGGAGTACGAATATATTGATATTTTTTCTCTACGCTGTATCCTACACGCAGACAGACGGTAACTGGGGATCTAGTGTTAAGACATTTAGACACTTTCATTCCCTACTTTCCGCCAAATTTTGGAGGTTTGTGTTGTGTGGCAGGACTCAACGCGCGCTTTGCCTCGTTAAAAGAGCGAAGAGATAAAAATACTAAATATTTCATTTCCTCAAATGAGTATCGAATCCATGACTTGCCGCGTTTATAGTCATGCATGTACTACTATGCCTTGGTCTGAACTGGACATCACAACCAATAAAAAAACAAAAAAGTAAAATTAGGCAGTGCGTGGAGAATGGAGTGTCTGAACACAAAGCTTACTGTCTATCCCGCTATAAGAAGAATACAATATGAAGCTCAATAAAACAATACAAACAAAACCATCTAAAATAATTCATACAAGTATCCCAGTTCCAGTGATATACTTAACTTTGAAATAAACCATGTTTCGTGAACCGCACGTGCGTCCCATCGATCAACTCGCGACCAACCGGTGACAGAGTTACGACTTGCTAGCACTACGTTGACAGGGCGTTTAAAATGTCCCATACGGTTATATACATTTTTAACTAAAATGTATCTGTTACACCGATCTAAAAGCAATCGAGAACATAGTGCCAAGACACTCTTTCTCCACTATCCACTTGAATTGAAGACATTAAAATCAAGGTTGAGTTGCGGATCTTAACGTCGCGTTTCAACTACCAGCGAAGAAGTGAAAATATTTTTTTAAACTTCACGCTGTATACCGCACCTAGAAGGGTAGATAGAGGGCCCATGGTAAACCTAATGTTAAAACACTTTGTTTCCCTTTAAGATGGAAGTGCCATTCTCTACTTTCGGCCAAATTCTGAAGACATTGCGTATTGCGGACGGAACTCAACACCACGCTCGTTGCCAGAGCGAAAAGAAAATATTAAATATTCTCCTCGAGTGAAAATCGAACTCACAACCTGTCGCGTTTACCGTATTGCCTCAACATAAATAATATAAATATAATAATTTCCCTGAAATCGAACCCACAGCGATCGCGCTAATATAGACGCTGTTCCATTACATCACGATGGCTTCTCATCAATATCTCACCATATACTTGAAATTATGTTAATAATTCAATATAACAAAGGGTGTTTATAAATGCAGTACAAAGCATGAGGCTAAGCGTTTCGCAACAATAGGACAGCTGTATAGTCATCTGCGTAGGTATTCCATGCACCTGGGCTGCATAAATCTCTTCATAATCAATATACTTTAGACTATCGATTGTAAGATTTTTTGTTAGCTTCACGCGCATATACATCAGGCATATGAAACTGATATAAACCTACAAACAAAAACAACCGACCTCAGTGAGAATCGAATCCACAACATTTAAGTTAACAGTCGCTGCAACACTTCGCCACGATGGTTACCTACCTCAACGTAGTGTTATTTGATTTCAAGAGCGATAAAATGAAAGCAATTGATTCTCCCGAATGGGGATTGAATCCACAAACGTCACGTTTACAGTCACACGCTTGTGCCACTATGCCACGACTGCCTTTAACAGTCTTTTTGTAAATTAAAAAATTTTCAAAACCGGCAGTAAATGTTATATTTTAAGATTCACATGACATTAATTTAACTGGAAATAACACAAAAAGACAAGTTATTCGTTAGTACGTATATGAAAAGAACATAAAATCCGTGCTTTTGTGTTCTTTTCAACGGAAAGCCTGAAAAGCTCAATTTTATGAAGTAATAAAGTCTGATTAAACCTACATTACGATTATATTCGACGGGAAACCCTTAATTTATTGGAAATTGCATTTTTAATAAGGAACTACTTAAACGGCACTTTTTATATTTGGTCAGCGAAAAAATCACCAACGTTTCGCATTGCTGACTGACGAGACGAACCTTCGAAACGAGAGTTGTTGAGGGTTCGATTCCGGTTCAGAAGGTTGATGTTGCCATTTTCTCGATCACTTGAGAGATTAAAAAAATGACTTCTATATATTGATAATTGTCTAGTCCATACGTACATTATGCATGTCTTCTCCACAAAGGTTACCCATATATTAAAAACCACTGAACAAATATTGATAAAACCTAGAGGGTTCTCTATCGATTAATTATCATTTAATATAAAAAAATATTTCGATATAGTTTTAGTATTTGGTAAAAAAATGTGGATAAACATATAGGTTTATTTAAAAAAATTATCACATGTGGTTGAAAACTTAAAAGATCTTTTAAAAAGACCGTTATTCACATTTAAAAATATATATATAAACAAATTTCAACTTTAAATGGAATCTA
>DWAP01004446.1:0-10957 GCA_018230625.1 Heliconius eleuchia
TGCCTACCCTGCTATGTGCGGGATACAGCGTGAAGCTGATTTATTTGATTTATTTTACTACTTTATGTAATCTTAAAGCGTGGTTGTTTTATTATGGTAATTAATTAATACTTAACAAGGTCGGCCAGTATTGAACAGCTGCCGAAGCTCAGCTCAGGCATGCTTTGTGAAATATTTATGGTAAAGCAGTATCGACCTCGTTGGTTAGGCGGTTTACATGTCCTTTTAACCTCTTTTGTCCGAATTTAGGTCCGCAGGGGCACTAGAGTGTGAATGTGACTTGATGATTGTGGGTTCGATTCCTACTCAAGGGATTGAATTATCATTTATTAATATTGTCATCTTTTCTCTCTGGCACCAAGGCAAAAAGCCCGGCGTTGAGTTCCGCCACTCATCACGTTATGTCTCAAAAAATTCGGGTAAAAGTGGGGAACGGAGTGTCTTAACACTAGGTTCTTTGCCTACCTTGCAGTGCTCGTGATGATTTATTTTTTTGTTACATTTCCTATTAAAGTTTTGCATCTTATTACGATGAAATATGATGAAATATATCATATATATATATGATCAAACTCCCGGTGTGGTTGGGGTTTCCGGTCACTGATGTCGAGACCGCGTAGCTCTATGAGTAATCAAATAATGTCATAATACTACATTTTAGGACGAACCATCGATCGCTTTATTGATAAGTTGTAAACTTAAAATTGCATATCTTATGTAACTTTTGCCGCATTTACAATATAAGGACCACGGACCACGAACGATTCGAAATCTCTATTATATTTCAATTTGATAGATTATAAATATTATTCATTTACTGAAAAATATTAAAGGAATATTTGTAAAGAAGCGGAATTGACTTGATTGAATTGAACGCTCGTCCAAGCATCTCTAGTCTCTTATCATATTTTAGATACAGAGTATAACATAGTATCGTGTCATCGGCGTTAGGAAAATTTAAAATGATTGTTGGCATGTCGCGTCTCGCGAGTGGGACGCACGGGGTCGCCACGGGCCAACGCGTCGTATAAATTATTGTTTTCCATGTACCAGTAATGCTACACCTTCCTATACAAAAATAAATAACAACATAAATGGACGCCAGCCGTGGGAAGACGGCGGCTCATTGTTCGACGCGGTTACGTTGTCTTAGGGATTTATAATAATTGTAATCTACAGGAGACCCTCTCGACGCTGAACCTCGGCGCGCCCGGCTCCGAGCTGAGCGAGCGCAACAAGCGGACCATCGGCATCCTGCGGCAGCTGTTCCCGACCCTCACACAGGTAATACAGACCACGGCGCTAAAGTATTAACAAAGAATTATATAATTAAATAATATCTTATATAATATATTTTTTATTTCTGTCACATACGAGGGTTAAATATAATTCATAAGGTACAGTAAAGGCTGAGTATATATGATGCGTAAGTTGAACCAATTTGTGTACGCTGTATATTGAACAATAGCCTTTGAGTGATCTCTAATGTGCTACGCTTTGCAACTAACTGTATTTAAATTATATTTCTTTATATGCAATGTATATTTATTAAAACTTATAGGAAACATCTTAAAAAGCTTAAACACTAACCCAATAAAAGTAAAAACACCCCGTATCCTCAAGAGCTACTCGCTTGCACTAGATGCTTCGCACAGTCTCATAATGTAGTAGGCGATAAAGGTTTGCTAAGGGCGGTGTATGTTCTAGATAATCGAACAGAAGGTACAGGAGATCACGAGCATGGTGCTGAAAGTATTCGGGCCTGTGGTGCTTCGCGCCTTCCTAGGCAACAACAATAGTGGCCGCAGCAACACCGGTGGTGGCACCGTGGAGCTGGACGACGATGACGATGAGGATGAGGATGCGCCCTCGAGCACGACGGCGGCGCCCGCGCGGCGGAGGCGGGCGCTGTACTTCCTGCCGGTATGAGCGACGCATATTAGGGCACTATCAGCCTGCCACGGGACGGCAGTGCGGGCGCGCGCAGACCGCACGCCTTCATCGTCATCATCACGTCACGTCACTCCATCTTAACCGCAACCCCCATCCGCAACTCCCATCTCATGGTCATTGCACGACTGCTACGTACACATTTCTCAGTCGCGTATCATGTTTGCAGAATGCCATCGCGGATGAGAACCAGCTACTGTCAGGAGCCGAGTCCCAACAAGCTGAGGTGCGAGTCGCGTTCGGTGACAACCAGGCGGCCGCCAGCGACGACCAGCAAACTGCCGCGCAAACTAACTCCGCGTCCATCGATGAGATCACATTGGACGATGCTGATGACAGCGAAGAAAACAGAAATAAGAGGTTTTTTTTTAATAACTAATAGTCCTTGTTACTTTAAGCACCTAATGATAGTTGATTAATATAAAATGATGTAACTCTGTTAATTAAATATTGTATAAAACAAATGTGCTCATATTTTTATGTAACGGTTATTGATCTTTTACTGATATTGTAACTACGACAGTGTATCGAATGCGGTTCACCAGTTCTTGTGCACTTTTATATTCACACGAAATTCCTTTTATAGAATCACAATCACACGTAATGCCTATTGTTCATTTATAGGTCTCTGATTATACATTATATACAGTCTTAAATATTTTAAACATCAGAAAAATAAAAAAAAATCTAATAAATAAATCACTGGTCACAGGTTCCTTAACTTTGGAGGATCCGCTTCAGCATCAGGAGGCGGCTCTGGCAACTTCTTATTTGACATCGTGCGAGTATGTATACAATAAGCCATCAATTTACTATATTTATGTTCAACTTTAAAATACTTTATTATCACCTCATCTGATCATATATTTACATCGTATTCATCTCAATAAACATACGTCTGATCGGTCTTTACTACACCGTACACGACACCACCCATCACCACCACCGACTTGCCGTTCAGCGCGAGTAGGGACGTATGAGAGTTGTAAGAATGCTTGCGAGTGTGAAGGATTCGTGTTCCAGCGTCCTGCAGAGGCGGTCGCGCGGGCAGCTGGTGGCGCCTTCCGTTTGTTCGCCGGCACTGACTCCCTTAACCTGGGGCTGACCGCCTCCCACTCCGCCACCCTGGACCCTAACGGCGTGCCACAAGTACACTACATACTTTGCACACTGTAGACTTAGACACTTACACGTTAGATGTTGGGATAGATGGAGTCGTCAAGACGTCGCCGAACGTTCCGTAGCACAATTAGTTCGTCATAGAGTATTCTAGTCATACGCATATTGTCATCCTCATATTCGTTCTATTCATGTATTTTTATATATTTTATTATTGCTTCGATCTCTAACTTCACTCGATATTGTTTTTGTAGAATTGCACAATTTGTAATAGCTTAACGTGATCCTAATTACAAGTACTTAGAAAAAAAATGTAACTGTATATTACTTTATAAAGCAAAGTAAAATGTAGTAATGTATGATAAATTTTGACGTACATATGTGTCCGCTAATAAAATATACTTGTCTCCGCGATTGCAGCTTGTAGCGGGATCTTCGTCCGGAGGCTCTAGCGACGGCGGCGCGGCTGAGGGAGACGACAACGGCGCCGCGAAGGGCGACAACCTGACGGAGGGCGTGCCCGGCCCCATCACGCGCCTGTTCATCATCGCCAACCGCGGCATCGCCAACCTCATCCAGGACCTCATCCTGCGCATCGCGCAAACCTCCGAGAGGATAGTCAACTTCAAAGCACGATTGATCACCTCTATCATTTAAATGCGTTCGCGCTTAGAATAATGACGAGAGGCTTCGGTCCTCGCGCCCTCGTATCCCGACTCGGACATTAAAAACATAAAATAATGCGCTCTATTTTAAGCAACATTTCATCCGAGTCGTGATTCGAGCAGCGCCGAGTGGACCGCAGAGTGTTACCGCGGCGAGCACTCCCGCTACTTGACTGAACACGAAAATATTGAGTCAGGTGCCTTCAATCGTTACGGCAGTATCGATTGAAAGAAAAATATCCTATTATTAGAGCCGCAACAAATATTAAAGAAAATCATCATAGCCACATGGTACCGAGGTACCGTAGTACCGTGGTAACGTGGTGCCGTGGTACCGTGGTACCGTAGTGCCGTGGTACCGGTAATATTTCACATTTTGTGTTGTGTTCAAAATGTATATTCGTATTTAAGTCATGAATGTTTTACAATTATTTATTTAAGAAGTTTCTCTTTTAATAAACGAATATATTCATTATCATTTTGTTCGCTACTTTTCATTCACGTACATACAACTCTGTCACCGCAGAACCTGCAATAGCGATATTTTACTTTTAGAATGTGGTAGAGGGTAGTTTAGTTTAGAAGCTTTAGCGAACCACTGCCCGCCCCTGGCGCCCCTGGCGGTACCAGCAGACGAGGCACCAGCCGGGCGGTCCTACGGGCGGGAGTGGATCGCGTCCCTGCGCTTGCACGTGACTGTTGCGGGTCTGCAGAGTGCAGAGTGCGGAGAGTGTGCACTTAAGTGGAGAGTGCGCCGCGTCTCGTAGTACTACTAGTAGCGTAGGTCTTTAAGGCGGCAGCGCCGTCTTGCTCAAGCTTTTTATATGTGACAATAATTTCGATTCGTTTTTACGTTTGTAAATATGTATTATAGCGGAATTTATGTAAAATAAATGATTAGTAAATAGTTATATTTGTTTTTCATATTATTGTTTTCTTAACCCTGTATATAATAACTAACTTTGACCCCGCTTATATGGTAGAATGGTTTCATAAAAAAATTAAAACAAATATAGCATTGAATATGCTTGATTTACATTTAATATAATGTTACTTATATTTTCTAAAAAGAAAAAACATTGAATCATTTAAATCATTAAATGTACTTTTTTTGTCTATAGTATAAAATTGTAAACACAAAAAGGCTAATATCATCATTTTTATACAAAAATAGATAGATGCCTACTGTATATAAGCAATTTCAGAAACAGAATTTATAAGACCGAAACCTCTATTGTAATAAAATGTTTTTTTATTTATCTAACACATTGTTATTGTCAATGTTCATTAGTTTCCAATTATTTAGAATATAAAATAATCAAGAATAGTTATTAAAGAAGGAATCCACAAGCTTCGCCACACAGCCCACACAGCAGTGTCGCTTCGAAGACTTAGTAGACACTCGGGGGAGACGAGTGCGTGAGTTCTGTCTGATTAATACACCAACTTCCTCGTTATTCTTCACAGATATTCGATTTATTTCACTAAGAGGACGATCTAATTTAGAAACGCGCGCAATTTGGTAAGTGCGCAGGGTAAATTTCATTTCCAAACACAAGACACGTATATTCTCGACGTCTAAACAAAATGTTTCTAAGTACAATTGTATTCCAAAACAAATAAATTTAGGTGATTTATTTTTACATTTTTGAAAGATGACGAATCACATTACTATCGTACTATGTCAATAATTTGTCAGCATTAAAAAGTTTTTATATTACTTTACAAGTTACAGTCAAGTTTGATTTTACGCTTGTTCTTACTTCTAAATTCAAATAAATTTATTCAAAACAAAAGAAGTTACATGCTTCATTTTTTGAACGTCAAATAATTTACCAACAGTTCACTGAAGTTAATGCCTCAGATCTGAGAAAAAGAACCCGCGCAAGCAACGAGACGGGACTTATTTTTTAAAATCAATTTTAAACAAATACGTATTTAATTATCTGTGACTGGATTCTGTTTATTTTCTTACCGGATGAACAATATGCAAAAGTGCACCTAAAACAGAATTTATAACTTTTTTAAATATTTTTTTAAAGTGATATTCCACACTTAGGAAAGAAATAAACCTATTTAGAAAACGTATAAAAAATTTTACGTAGCGGGACTCGAACCCACGCCTCCTGGAAGCCGACTAGGCGCTCTGACCACTAAGCCTTACGTTCTCATCAAGCTACGTCGAAATTTAATGAAATAAGAAATTTATTTATGTTGTTAGTTAGAAAGTTCTGAGAAAGAATTGACTAAAATGTTAACGAACAGCTTTCGGGAAAATACAAAACATTTCTGACGAGATTTTAGTGATTTCAGAGTTGTTTACTAATTTGCTTTAAGTTTTAGAGCGGTGAGCAGAGTTTACAAGAGATGTAAGTATATTATGACGCCTGTGCCTCAAGTAACGGTAATACGTTGGGTGTTTAATTTTGCAGATACAGAAATTAACATACTTAAATTTTATATTCCCTGATAGTACTTACCGGTGATGTATGCGCAGATGAACTTCCATTTTTTATAGCGAATCGATGGTCTTAATGCCCTCGGCTGCTTCTTGATACTGTTAGTACTACTCAGTTGGATTCAATTTGTAGATGTCATTGCTGGTCATTTTTTTTTTTATATAATGTATAATGTTTTACCACATCTTGGACTTGGGCCTAAAATCATGTTGGCGAAACCGACTGGCATTTATTAATTATTATTAATATGCATTAAAAATGGCAGCACTATTATTAGAAATCTTCCTTTTCTATATTTTAAAGTGAGGCGGGCAATGTTACGTAGAATGGATAGTTATTGTGCTGACGTCTGTCAAAACTTATTCGACAATTGACATAAATAAGACAATCATACGGCGAATAGCAAATTTTATATTTATAATTTATATCGTTTACAATAAGTATCATACAAATAATTAAAAACTTAGGCCGAATAACTATAAAATATAATAATACGCACACGTTTTGTAGCTTATAAAAGAAATGTAATATAAGTTTATTTAACAAGCGACAAAATGGCATTATACGAAGGTATTGCTCTAATTCAAGAAAAACAGGCAGTCGTTTTGGATCTTGGCACTGATTACACCAAGTAAGTTCGTATCAATCTTAAATATCACAAATGTGTAGTGCAAAATGTGTGTAGAACAATATTTACATTTGATGATTCACCCACTTTTGCATTAAGTTATACAATGCAAAAAAAATTTATGTATCACTGCTAGTAAGTAAGGTGTCTATCAGTATTACTTTAAAAATTGCAATAATTACATTTTTATCAATTTTTTTTAATTTAAGTAAAATTTTATAAACATTTACAGATTTGGTTTCACCGGTGAAGCTGCACCTCGTTGTATTATTCCTTCTCAATACTGGTGCACCGCTGAGAAAAGATTTAAAAGGGTTTATGATTATAAAACTGAGGAGGAGCTATATGACAACCTTGTTCATATGTTGCATTTACTATACTTCAGGTTGGTGTTTTAAATAATATGTAGAGAAATATAGATAGTATAAAGAGGTAGATGGATAAGTATAGCGAATAGTTGGCCCTAAATGACACAATAGGACTACTCTTGATACATTATGTGCTCTACTGGCGCGCTCGGAACACCATAATCAAAGAACTAAACCTTTTGATACAATCTAGATCAAATATTAATCTATTTATTTACTGTTTTGATTTGAATGCTTTAGTCCTTTTATATTAATCAATTTCATAGAATCAATTAAAAAATATATTTTTATTATAGACATGTTCTTGTAAATCCAAAGGAGAGGAAAGTAGTAGTTGTGGAGTCTCTTCTCACACCAACATTGTTCCGAGAAACACTGGCTAAAGTGCTCTTCTTACATTATGAGGTGAGGTCGATGATTCAAAAACACTTTTTTAGCATCATATTGTATGCTGCATTTAGCAGGATATCGATGCCGGATTTTGTCTTTTTAAATTAAGAAAATAAAAACAATTTAGTTTAGTATATCAGTGTAATGACACTTCACACTAAATAATGACAATATTACTTCATTTTTAATTCCACATAAACTGTAGCTTAGTGTAGAGGTGTTTTAATGGGAATGGAGTGCCTTTACATAAAGTTCCCAGGTTCCCTCTGCTTACGCTTGTTATTTGCGAGATATAGCATACTTATTGTTTTTGTTAGGTGTCAGGAGTGATGTGGGCAGACAGTCCCCGTATGTGCGCACTGACACTGGGTGCGCCCATAGTTCTCGTGGTCTCCATAGGAGCACTCGAGACTGAGGTTGTTGCTGGTAAGTGCTTCCCAGCCCTTTTATATAAAAAAAAATCAATAGCCTTTACTTAAATAATTAAAATTCATCATTAACTTACATATTAAATAAAATTTTAATTAATTTGGTTACATCTATTAGAGTTTAAATAACATGACAAATTTTAACTAATATAATACTTCAATCTAGTCTAGAGCTATTAATAATAAAGAGAAACATAATAATAAAAATAAAGCCTCTTTATTCAGACATGTAAAATTTTACATTATTTGATTTTATAAATTAAATGCCTGTTAGATTTCATTGTCTATTTGGTGTTTCACAAATGCCTCTACCATTTCACTCTATTGGATGCCATGCTCCTCCATAGCTTTCCAGCCAGTTTCGCAATGTCATCCTTCCAGCGTTTGTATTGACGACCTCTCTTACGTTTTCCAAGTTTCGGGAATTTTTCTTTTTGTATATACCATATACATATGACCGGTACCGGTTTTGTATATACATATGACCGGTCCGTCTCCATTTTAGTTTTTTTTATTTTACTTGTGATATCTGTAGGGAACTATTATATATATAGTATAGTTTATTTAATATGTATCATTTATGTATTTCAATATTTTAATATCCAAATTAGTGTTTTTCGTGTTCTGTTATATATATTTGTTTGTGGTTGAGTTTCCTGTATATCGTGCCGTGTATAATTGTGTTAACACTGTATGTACATTTAAAGTGGTGTTGATTAAACTCAGTGCTATTTGTAAGTAGACTATTATTCTCCCATCATCAACGCTACATATCTTCCAAATTAGTCTGATCTGTAGTCATTTTCTTTTTCAGTTCATTCTTCCAATGCTCAACATGCTTTGTTCTATCAATCTTTGACAGATCTCCAGTTTATGGGTGTGTGAAGTTGTTAAGCCCCATGTTTGGCAACTATATGTCAAAAATGGTTGAAACCATTTGTGAAATACCTTCTTTTTTGTTGTAATACTAATTTCTTTGTTTTTCATGATTTCCTTTAATGACCAGTACCTTTTCCAACCATTTACAACTCGTTTTTCAATTTCCTTAGATGTTAAGTCGTCCATGGAGATATTTGACCCAGATTAGGTATACCTGGGTCAAATATCTCTGAGACATAATCTATTTTGTGGTTATTAATTTTAATATCATTTGGGTGGCTGCTGGTTATTACTTTAGTTTAATTTGCGTTCATTGTGAACCCAATCTTTGCACTCTCTGTGATGTAAGTTCTTCAAACATAGTTTGTAGAGTTGAGAAAGAATTGACAAAGGATATAACATCATCCACAAATCTCAAGTGTCACAAACGCTTCCCATCAATTTGAATTCCGTAGGGCCACAATCGAATCATGACATGATTCTGCCTTCAGGTATTATAAGATTTTACAAGTCCTTTAGTAACGAAAAAATCCTCAATTTTTTCGTCTGGTTTCTTATGAGAACATTTCTCTCCAGTGGTGATGGCATCCAGATTGTTGTTCGCAAGACATGATTTAAGCTGCCTGTCTTTGGTGGATGGATATTAATCTAGAGCCCCAATAAATGTAGTTGGCATTACAGTCACCTTCTACAACATATCTACATCCTAGGGTTGAAAAGTCAGCGAATGTTGAACTATTGATTTTATGCCTTGGTGGACAGTAGATTGCTGGCAGATTAAAGTGGCCAAATTTGTTTTCCACGGATACGGTAGTTGACAATTTTGTCAACTACCGTATCCGTGGAAAACAGTTTGAATATAGTTTTGAAAATCCGTGGAAAATAGTTTTGAATTTAGGTTAAGGATGATGTTTAATAGACTTCCTAATTATGATTGCGGTACTACCATGGACAGTCCCGTCCAAGTGATAAGTGACGTATTGTTATCTTTAATTCTGACTATGCTTTTCACAATGCAGTGTGTCATTAAGATCAGGACTGTGTCAAGTTTATGGGTATTAATCAGGAGTTCCAGTTATTCCACATTCCACACTTATTTGGAGCTAGTCCAGTCTGACCAGAATAGCCACCTGGAACATCAATGGAAATCAGCTTAACGCTGTATTAGTGACTGCAAAAACGAATGGTTGAAAGAGACAATTCTATGAGAATCTGTTATTGATAGTTTTTTTTTGTACAATTTTTCAGTATTACCTGTTTTCGACGTGTAAGCATCTGGAAAACACGATTAATTCAATGAAAAACCTATTTGATCAAATGTGATTTAGTCTCCGGAACTTTCTGGTCGATTACAGTGGTGCACGGCGTGCCGGTGCTGCAGGCCATGCAGGCCGTGCCGCTGGGCGCGCGCGCCGTGCTGGCCGAGCTGGCGCGCCTGCTGGACGCCGAGCACGGCGAGCAGCTGCACCTGCCGCACCACGTGCTGGAGGACATTGCAGGTGATTGACATGTAGCTCGAATTGCCTTTTATATAACTTAATGATTCAACAGTGCTCCTAATGATTTCCTTTAATAAGAAATATTGTAATTTCATTTAACGTCCTTTCGGTAGTTATTGGTATTGGTTTTTTTCTAAAATAATTACTGATTAATATCAGTAATTTTTGGATTCATTTTAGAAAAATATATAAATATATAAGTTGATAAAAGTTATAGTTTAGCTAATACTACATTTTACTTTTTTTCAAGTATAATCTTTACATATAGCGCCCCGACAACGGGTGTACATGAGACAACATATCTATCTAATAGATACAAACACTATATCCCTTCTTTTTATATTTTTTTGTTTACGTCGGCGCGAGGACTTCTTGAACTACAATGAGGTGGTTTCTTACAGCTCGGGCGTGCTTCGTCCCGAGCCGCAGTCGCGCGCTGGCGCTGGCGGAGGGCGCGCGCGTGCAGGCGGCGCGCGGCACCTCGTACGCGCGCCCCGACCGCACGCTGGCCGTGAGCGGCGCCGCGCGCGAGCTGGCCGCGGAGCAGCTGTTCGCGAGCGACCTGGAGCTGG
>DWAP01004447.1:0-10957 GCA_018230625.1 Heliconius eleuchia
GCTGCATCCAGATAATATCGTGTAACCAATACTATTTATATGACAACATGTACTACGTATGAATGACGAGCAAACATTGATATATTAGAAATTCTTGCTAGAAGTGTGTTCTAATTATAAAATATAACGAGGTTTTTTATATTTCTGTCGTGGTTTATTGTCAATATGATCACAATATTTCTTGAAATTGGATATTTCTTTTGGTTGGATATTTCTTGAAATGGCGTCACTTAACGTTTTAACTGGATTTATCGCGATGTGCCCAACGAGTTGTGTTTTTGCAGATATTCCCAGCTAAACACTGGCCTTCTTCGCAAGACTCGCTTTGTTCGTGTCCACGTGAGTATAAGATAGAAGCGTTAACGCGTCGACGCGACGTATCGCCGACAAAACGTCAAGCGTCGAGCATGGCTAGATAAAGTGCGAGTGGGTGTAGCTCAGTCTGCTCGGGCATATCACGATTTGACCATTTTAACTATTGGCCGGCGACTTTTAGTGTCATTGAGTGAATTTAAACTTTGTATGGAAATAATTTTCTTTGAATTAATTATTTTATTAAGACCAGGACTTCCTACCCATTTTCTTTATTTAAGAGAAAAGTTAAAACATTTTGGCTAAGTAAGAAAAAAAACTAAATTTTAATTGAAGCAAACATACAGATTACAAATATTTAAATTAATTAATTAATAAGAGAAAATTAATTAAAATAACAATTTGTTTAAAATTTTAATAGAACAATGTCGGGAACTGGGACGACAATTTACGTACGTACTGTGTAATTCTGTTAATTCTCTATAACCCCAAGGTTACGGGCAATTTCACCAGACGACCCTCGAGGGACAGATAGCAGTCGGTATTTACAACCACCTGCATAGGCTATGAGGGTAGACTGAAAGCCTGGAATTCTTGGAAAATTGGAAATAATTTAAGGTTTTTTAGTTTAAAATTTTGCTTATTCAAGTCAAGAGAAACTATTGTTATGACACTCCGTTATATACTTTATGAGGCTTTTCTATAAGTGGCACTTTCTCGAATGGGGTTTGGACCATCGTGCTAGATTAGTATTAATTAGTTCATAAACTAGAGACCGAGTACAGTGTATTGATATTAGTGTCACGGAAAGTAATAAGGAAATGTTTTCATTTTCTCGCTCTGGTATTAGCGGCTGGTAAACGCGGCGTTGAGTTCCGCCATTAGCCAATGAAAATTTTACGAAAAATAGGGAACTGGGACTCAAGGTTCCATCTGCCTACAGCATAAAGCAATTTAATTAAACTAAATAATTTAGTTTCACAAAGGACAATCAAATTATAACAGATTATTAAAAAGTTAACACTTAACACGCACGATCTTGACATTAACGTGTTGTGGAGTTCATTGTCTTTTGGTTAAGTGGAACGAAAAGTAGTGCTCAAAACGAGAGTTATTCAGTGAAACAGTTAAAACGATTTTTTTACTGTATAATTTGACTGTCAAATTAGCAGGTATAGGTATACCGTATCTTTTTATTGGTATTTTTTTTGATTTGATGGAACAAATTGCTGGTTTTTTTATATTGTATGCCTATTTTAATGGATTTCTTGCATTTTTTTAGGTAAATTTTTCGTTCCACCTATGTTACAGTCACAGAGTTCTGGTTCTTAGATTTTGCCTTACCTATGAAATGGCTGAGGCATTGCTTGTTTAGTAGCAATACTTAACGCCGCGTTTTGTTACCTCCTTTACAAAGCGACAATACGAAACAAAATACTATTTTATTTGTCCGACTGGGAATCGAACCTATAAACGTTTAGTCACACATTAGTGCCACCAATAGCATCTAAATCATGTATTATAGTTAAACTAAAGAATCACAATCGTGTCAAACGACCTACATGTAATTTTCTGCTTAACAACCAAGTTCTCTTAGCACAAGACTAAATGGTCATATAGTTATTTATTTTATATTTTTTATTGTTTTTATTTATTTTCTCCTCTTCTACTCCGATCTCGAACTCGATCCTTTGATCGATAATCGAGGCACAATGGCACAACGAGTGAGTTTAACCGCGACGGCTGTGAGCTCGATTCCCACTCTAGGATATGAATTATTTAATATTTCATTTCCTTGCTCTGGTAACAAGACAGAGCGCAGCGTTGAGTCACCGTCACTTAACACGCAATGTCTCGAAAACTAGACGGAAAGTGGGGAACGGGGAGTCTTGATACTAGGTTCCCTCTGCTTACCCTGTTATTTGCGGGTTACAGTTTGAATAATACAAATCATGTATAAAAAAATCTTTATCCGATAATTCTTTTACATTACGCAATTTTTAAATACAACGAGTGCACGAACTTGACATTAAATATGTTCTCGAAGCTAATTGTATGCCAGGCGAACGGAGCGAAATGCAGTGCACTAATAAATCGAAACAAGTATCGAATCGTTTGGTTTTTTATTTTTCATTCACTTGCTGCATTTAGTAAGGTAGATGGGATCAATAAAAATGAAAATTACATTCTGTTCTCCAATTTTCGCAATTTTTTAGGGTTCCGTACCTCAAAAATAGAACCCCTTATCACTTTGTCACTATTGCGAAATTATTATCAAATAATCGAGTTTCTCGTCGACACAATTAAAACATGCATCGATTTTGATGCATTTTATCAAAATCTATAGGTATATAATTTATATTTAATAGAAAAAAAACCTTACAAACTTTATATGTGTAGGTCATTTCATACAAAATGAGTGCATACTCTGGCAAACTTAAATATGTCAACTTAGTTTCCTTCCCGTTCACCTACAATCCTGAAGTTGGTACAGAGTAATCGGTTGGCGAGTCCGATTCGCATTTGACTGGATCTTTTTCTTGATATATCACACGTTCACCTTTGACGACTTGGAATGTTAATATTGTTTTAACTCATTACAATAAAATATATATTATTGGGAAACGGAACGGAACACTGGGTTCCATCTGCCTACCCTGCTGAGCGGGATACAGCGAGAAACTGATTTATGTATTATTATTTTTTCTTGATTTCTTCGATGGAAAGAAAAGTGAAGAACAAAAATATGTATAACTAGATTTTTGTTATTACAAAATGAATGCATGCGTAGTCTAACAACTTTATTATACAAATATATGTCCTTGAGTAATATTAAGTACAAGTAAATCATTTTTGCTTTTGATTTTCAACCCCTCGTAAGTTTTTGTTAAAGGAAGGGGACGTCAAGAACTGTTAAAAGAAAAATATGGCAAGGTCTGTAATTATATCGTACATAAAGAATAAACTTTTATTTTTATTTTATATTGTTTTACTTAATTAAATTATATAATGAGTTTATCTTTATTATATTATAAAATAATTGAGATAATCGTGGCGCGATTTCAATATGATTTAATATGTACGCAAAGGTTGCAGTTCATGTTCCATTTAGGGAATACAAGAAAAATAATATATAAATGATATTGACTAAGCCACGATACCTGTCATATAGGCGAAAAGTTAAAAGTTAATATAAGTTAATATAGGATGCTCCAAAACTGTAAAGCGCGACGTTAAGTTCTGCCACTAATTCAGAATTCTACAAAAACTGGGGAACGTAGTGTCTTAACACTAAGTTCCCTCTGCATCTGCATTCATTTAGATATAAAACGTGATTCAGAGTTCACTCATCCGAGACCGTAACGACGTCCGGTGCGACTTGTTACTGAAAACTATACAAATATCTATGTGATTTAGTGGTTTATATTATTTTTAGTTTTGATACTTTACTTTGTGGCTGTCCACTTTTATGAACATGTAATTTTTCTCATTTTTTAAATGAAAGATTAATATGAAATATAAGATCTGTTGACTCAAATTGTAAATACTTACTACTTAAAAATAACTGTAAATCAATTTATATACTTAAATATATATATTTTTGATTGAGTGGCGAAACTCAACGCTTTGCCTCGTACCAGAGCGAGGAAATGAAAATATAAAAAAAATATATTGAGGTAATATAAATCGACATTAATATACAAAAACATATTAAAGATCTATTTTAAAATATAAGATCCATTTTGAAATTAATTTTTAATATTACACTAACGATTCGAAACAGCATTCGTGATCAAACAAGATCTAATAATATCCAATCTGGCTTTGACCCAGTTAACCTTTGCATGAAAACCGCAATTACAAAGTAAAACGATTGTACACAACAAGTTGCCTCATATGCGGTAAGCTATAAATATTGGTAATTATGATTTATTACTATTTAAACAATGAACCCGTAGTGGTGCAGTAAGAAAGTTATTTATCATCATCTCATGTGAACGCAGTGTTTGTGGGTTCGGTCCTCATTCGGCGGAGTAAATTAGTTTCAAACGCTGCGTTATGTTCCGTCAGTCAAGACGCTATGTTTAGAATTCAGGCTAAGGTGAAGTATTTCACGCATCACTTATACCTATATGTAGCAGAATTAGTGTAGAGAACTTAATGTTAAAACAATTTCGTTCTCCTCTCACAGTCCAATTTCGAGACAGTGCTTGTCGAGGCAATGATTCCGCCATTTGTCTTAAGAAAGATTCCCCCCAATCGGAATTGAACCCCCGACCATCTTTTGTGTCGAATACTGTTCAACTACTCCTTTATAGATGTTCTATGGCAATATATTGATGTATTTCCGTAGAACATCCAAACTAATTATCTGATTTATGCGGAACTAGATGTCCAATTAATATCGGTGGGTACCGACCGGTCTGCACCGTCGTCGATGGTAACCGGGTCGTTAATGTTGAAAGGCCATATGGCTTTAGTTAAAGATATTTTCTTTTTTTAGCTTCTTTTTTGATTGGTAACTAACAAGGTGATACTTAACAAGTTAGGCAGAGGTAGTACTTAACAAGATAGGCAGGGTACCTGGGAACCTAGTTACTGATAAGAATCAATTCTATTCTGTGCTGTTCTATTCTATTCTATACACAGAGGACAGTCTATACCCCATAGATTGTAACTTTAAAAAAAAATTGAAGTCAGTCATGGCGCAGGGGCACAAAGTGTGACTGTAAAACTGACTGATTGTGGCTTCAATCCCTTCTCGAGGAGATGAAATTTTTATTTAAATTTATATTTTCATTTCCTCGTTCTGGTGTCTGCCACTCAACACGCAATGCCTCCGGAATTTGGTAGAAAGTGGGAGACGGAGTATCTTAACACTAGGTTCCCCTGCCTACCCTGCTGTGTACGGGATACGGCGTGAAGAAGCTAAGAAAAAAAAATTTAGTACACATGTTCGTTTAGTATTTACATTTATATTCATTATCAGCAATATTCTCACGGTTCTTATCAAAAGATAAACACCGTATCAATTTTATTCCACTTGGAGTCAATTACAAACCGCAATAAGCAATAATCCAGTGAAGCCTTAACTTTCGTTGCCACCAGACTTGGTGTTAGCTTAATTTTACTTTTTGTGATTTTTTCATGTTATTTAAAAATTTATTACAAGGTTTTTTTGACTAGCGCGGCGTTGAGTTCCGCAGCTCAACACGCAATACCGCCAGAATTCCAAGGTAAATGGGAAACGGAAATGTCTTATTGGGAACTCAGTGTTAGTAGCTTTCCTCTGCATACACTGGTATGCGAGGAATACAGGTTCAACTAAATAGCCATGGGTTTCTTTTGTCCCTACTGTGTAAAGGATTTAAAAATACGAGTTTATTGTCCACTTTCTACCGTAAGTACTTAGACTTCTAAAGATTTACAACTCTGTTGACAGTTGACAGTAGAGAATTGACATAAGATAAAGAATCTCGTTCCGCAACACAGATAATTATTTAATATTTAATTAATATTGTTATCTAATTTATATCATTTTATTATTTATCTCTAGTATTGAAACCCTTAGTTTAATATTGTTCTCCGTTCTGTTCCACTAATTTGTTATCGTTATCAATAGATATATGGGATAAAAGTTAAAAAATATATAACATCAGTTTCACGCTATATACCGAACACATAATAAGCAGAACACATCATAATAACCTAGTAGGAATGAAGTAGTATAAATAATAATTTGTTTCCCCGAGTGGGGATTCAACCCACAACCGTCGCGTTAGAGTCTCACCCACTAGTTATGCGCTACGACGGCCTTAAAAAAATATAATATCACGAAAATATAACTACTTCATAATATAAAATAAATCAATTTTGAAAGAAAAATTTCACTCAAACTTTGGAGTTTCGTGTAGGAGCTCCCGAATAATTGTCAGGTCATTCTCCTCGTGTTGATGAGAAGTGCTAAACCACAGACGAACAAAAAATGTACCAAGCTCATGGCTTCCTTGCCGTGGGAAACAAGAACCTATGGTGTATTTTATACACTGTGTACTTATATGAACATATATATTTTTATATGTTTAATCATATGTATATATATATATATATATATTTATATTAGAGTAACTGATATGGTACTATCTTTTTTGTACATACATATATTTAATTACTAAAATCGTAGTAGGTTGTACATTGCCTTACCTTTTTGTGGCCAGTCGTGGTGCAGAGGAACAAACGTGCGAGTCTAATCACGAGAAGTTGTGGGTTCAGTTCCCATTGGAAATGGTTTTTTTTATATTTTCATTTCCTCGCTCTGGTAACAAGGCAAATTATTGGATTAAGTTTCACGACTCAACACGCAATACCTCGAAAATTCAGCGGAAAGTGGAAAACGGTAGTATCTTAATGGGAACGAACGAAATGAGAGTTTCTTAACACTAGTTTCCGAGGTTTCGTCTCCTTATCCCGCTAATGAAAATACAGCATGAAACTAAAAAAAGTCGTCGTCTTCCTCTATAAAAATACTAAAGAAAACGAAAATAAATTTTTAATTTCCGATTTCGAGTTCCTAGCATTAGCGCGATCAACCAAACAAGTTCTTCAGCTTTAGGATATTATTATAGATTATTGCTTGTCTAAGTAACGGTAGTTGATGGATATGCCAATATTTTTTTATCCTGATATAAGATAGCTGTTTAAAATTTCTCGTTGTCGTCGATCGTCATTGAACTACAAACGTTACATGTAGTCAGGTTCGCATTACTATTGTTGAACAGATCTAAACACAAGGTTTCTTGATTAACTGTTTTAGATATTAAAACCTTAACTTTAATAAATAGTTTTAAATTGTATTTATTTTTCATTATTACTATAAGCTTCCTGTATGACTGACATGTAACTTCGCGATTTAAATGTTCTTGTAACGACTTAATTAAATAAATAATCTTTTGATTTTCATATAATATTGCCAACATAAAAAAATATTTTCAATTAGAAATAATAATTCCTGAGATTTGCGCGTCCAACCAAACTAACTCTACAGCTTTATAATAATAGAACCAGCAGTCTTATAATAATAATCTACTTTATAATAATAGACCTATCTTGGTAAAAACGAGGTTCTCTTCAAAAGTAAACATTGCGAGTGGCTCATCGTAGCTTAGACACCAGCTACTAGCGCTTTTTCTAAGAGTGCCACACAGTTACCGTTAACTACGGAGTTACGGTACACCTGCGATTTCACAGATGGAAGACTATATGGACTACGTGCTTGTACGTTGTTGAGTTATATTTATGTTATAATCGATTGTTTTTTTTGTGTTAGTATAGCTAAGAATATGTGTTTTGATTTGTGTTTTAATAGGTTCCAGTTTAAAGTGAATGGATGATAATCATTGCGTTATCAGCATCTCAATTTATGAACGACGGTTGTGGGTTCGATTGGCCCTCGAGGAATTTAATCACGCCTGATCATTAATTTCCTCGCTTTGGTAAGGAGACGGCACGGTGTTAAGGGTGCCTTTACTCAACACTCTCAAAAATCTAGTGGTCTGGTCTGGTGAACTAAGTGAGATATCACTGGATTTTTCTCTGTCTATTCTACTAAACGATACAGCACGTTGTTATAAAAATCTTGAAATCCTTAGCTGCCGTTCTATAACCTATTGTATCTCCTTAATTAGGGATTGTTCATGAGTATTTATGATAATTTTCACCGAATTCTGGAGGCATTACGTGTTAACTGGCGGAATTTAACACTGCCTGACCGACAAGACAAAATGGGGAACGGAGTGTCTTAACACTAGGTTCCTTCTGCCTACCCTACAGTGTACGGGATACAGCGTGAAGCTGATTTTTCTAAGATAATAATTCAATGCTCGAATGGGGATTGAATCCATAACCAGTCTCGTTTATAGTCACACACTTGTGCCCCTGCGCTATGACTGGCCAGCAGTCTACAGTTTGTAATAAAATATTCATAAATCACATAATACATAACAGTGACAAAGTAACGTTTTTTCTTTAGAATTATCATTGCTAATTGGATGAAAGCGACATTATGCGGAGATAAAAACTTTCCGCGTTCGCTGAATGCGAGCAAAAGTTGGAGTGTCTCTAGTGTCAGCGACGTAAAATTAATTTTCAAGTGGCACTGTGAAATTGTAAACTCACATCGTTCATTCACGTTTTTTAGGGTTCGAATGGTAGGTATGTCAGTATTTTAAAAAAAAAATATTTTAGAGAGATAATTTGTTTTAAGTGGAGATGCTTAAAGCTATATTATAAATAATTGAGGCCGTCGTAGCGTATCGCCGCATCGTGCAATTATAAGCGCAACGGGTTCGACTCTCTCTCGGGGGATTGAATTTATTTCATTTCCTCGCTCGGTATAATGACAAATTGCGTTCGTATCGAACGTTCCTTCGGTGCGTTTGGGAATGGAGTGTGTTAACACTAGGGTTCTTATCATATGAAGAATACAGTGTCCAGCTGCAAATTTTTTCAATCTAAGAACAAGCATTTTTAAAACTTTTACACTCTTGACTTACTCAGATTCTTTTTATCATAGCATATTTATTTTAAACTGAAGCCTAATATAATATTTTTAAAAATAAATATTTTAAATCACTGCTAACCTGAACTTCATAATTGTGGACGAAATTTGCAAAATCTTTTTGCTAAATAAATACCTTCTTCTGTATTGCTAGATAAAGTACGTCGTTGGATTCAGCCGCTGAAGACGTATTGTCTCCTATTGCCGGTTATCTAAATGCCACATTTTGTATTAAGTTACTATTATTATATTTCTATAAGAAATACAACTAATTTATTTGTAGAATTAGATTTGTAGAAAAATCTTTAAAATATTTTTCAGCTTGACTAGCTTGACTAAGAGTTAGATAGGTGTTATATGTGACACACTCTAAGTGCCTTTTTTTTCGATAAATGGACTATCCAACACAAAAAAGTATCCTTAATTCCAATCAATAGTTCCTGAGATTATCTTGTTTAACCAAATAAACTTTTCAGCCTTCTAATGTTAATAGTATGATGTGTAGATAGAAAGCAGATAGGCAGAGAGAACGTAATGCCAAGACACTTCGTTCTTCGCTTTCTAATCATGATTTAATATGAACCAGAGCGGATAAATAAATATTGTTATTGATCGCATCGAACACACAGCCTTCACATTTAGACGTGGTTTCATTTTAAATCACCCGTAATGTGTACAGAACACTTTTTTCGTTAAAATGACTTTTACTAACCGCGACCTCGTTTCCATTAACGTGAGAAAAAGCCGTAAGCACAATTGTTTAAATGAAAACATATATCGTTTTAATTGCGTTAAAATTTAAATTTAATATAACACAATGGCGTTTTGACCTGAATAGTATCTTTTAGTTTGACCTTTAGTGGAGAAATGTACATTATGCAGTGGTATTCTATACAATTTTTTTTTACCCACGGCCCATTTGTGAGCACGGTATAGCGTTGTAGTGAAAGTTTTCATTTCACTTTTATGATTTTGATATGGGTTTTTTGTTATTATTTTGTTGAATATATTATGAAATAATACATTCAACAAAATAATAACAAAAAGAGAATAGAAAACAGTAAGTGGAGCCAGTTACTGTTTTCTAGGAGCTGTACTTCAAAGGGCAATATTCTGTTAAAATTACAGGTGTTTATATATCGGCCGAATAAAATATAAAGTCAGGAGATGTGTTTTTTTTGTGTTATGTTTTATCCATCATATAGCAGGGTAGTCACAGGAAACCGAGTGTTAAGGCTCTTCGTTTCCTACTATCTGCCTAATGTTCGAAACATGCGTGCTAATTACCGGAACCCAACGCTGCGCTCACTCTTTAATGTTTTTAAAATATTGAAACTATAAAGAACTAACGAGATGTAAAATTGTACGTATAACATAACTTTATGAACCTTTATCTTTGAATAATAACTTAAATAATGACTTTAGTAATAAATAACCGGTATTGATATGCGGTTATTGTATAGTCACGTTTAATATACGTCAATATAAACACAGAAATGACCATTTTAGTTGCTTGCTAGATGGTTTTAACTATTTATACATTGTTAAAAAATAGGTGACCAAATTTGGTTGCATTGCTTAGAAGTTTGATTTTTTTGACAGCTACAAAGGACAGTAGACCTGAGTATTTGTTATAAATCTCAGCTTGATACCTCCACGCATTCCTGAGAAAGGGGGTCTTGACAAACGGACAGACGGACAACAAAGTGATCCTACAAGGGTTCCGTTTTTTCCTTTCGAGGTACGGAACAATAAAAACGTGAATATTTTTGCCAATTTGAAATTTATGTCTGAAAAAAATGTCATGAAATTCTCAAATATTATTTATCAAGAAAGAGAAAAGCAAAGTAATTTATCACTATCTCTTTGTTCGTTTTCTTTCAAACAATTCCATATAATAAGCTAATGTATGAAAAGAAAACAACTAACAAGCTACTCTCAATGGAATATGATGATTGATGGTTTGTTTTCACTTATTTATATCATCCAAGATGTACATCAATGTACAAAGTAAATTTGAAGAATAATGTATGTAATAATAATAATAATAATAATATGCTTTATTGTACACCACAAAAATACAAAATA
>DWAP01004448.1:0-10956 GCA_018230625.1 Heliconius eleuchia
CCAGTCGGTTTTACAGTCACACTTTGTGCCGCTGCGCCACGACCGGCCTCTATAGCATAGTAAGATACGTTAACCAAGAATCAATATACTCGGTTTAATTTCCGTCGAATTTGCTTGCGCTTTGCGCTCGTTGATGTAATTAAAATAATTATTACTTATCTATGAGACGAAAAACGCTATTTCACTCATTTTATGCTTCTATATAAAAAATAATCACAAGAAAAAGTTTTATAAACAAATGGACAAATTAATAAAATCACTTATTTATTCGAGGCCAGTCCAGAGAAAGTGGGGAACGGAGTGTCTTAACACTAAGTTCCCTCTACCTGCCCGGCTGTGTGCAGGATACAGCGTGAAGCTGAATTAATCATATTACATATATGATTAAAATATCACGTATCATGTAAATTAACTTGACTAGTAGTCGAATTTATATGAGGAAGTTGCGTTAAGTTGCGTTATGTTACAAGTAATTAATAATAGATCCTGAGCACTCTACGCTTCGCCTGAGCCTGTATTATGCATTGGCTATTATATAATGGGGCTTTGAACAGAGTAATATGTTTAATGTATCAAATTATTAGATATATATTATGTATGTATGTTTGTGTATGTCTAATCTATGTCACTTTACTTAAATTTTAAATTGATTGGAGTTTTGTTGGCAAAAATTATTTATAATCTATCGTTAATTTTTATAGTATATGGTAAATTTTATATTTGTACATTAAAATATATAAATAAATATAATTTAAATAATTTATATGGCTGTATGCTCTTTTAAGTAGATAAAAAGCAACGTATAATTCTGCTACTCAAAATGCAATGTTTCGAAAATGGGGCGATGCTTGGAGAACGGATTATCGTTGGAGGGTTCCCAAGAGACGCGGGTTTAAACTTAAAGTCCCTTATGGGGCTCTTAAAAATGTGTCAAAACAATTTTTTTATTTAGAAGAAGCTGCGGCTTATCATAACTAGTCCAAACCTTGATCTTTAAAAATATATTTTAATTATTCAATTTAAATTATTCAATAGAATATTCTAGTTTTATACTAGATATTTTATATATGACTTCGAACCTGGGAAAAATAGCCTTCATTATAAATAATCTGAAACGCTTGCGTCAACAGAGCACACATGAAGCTAACGGTCCGGAGCCTCCAGACGGGCGACTTCGGCAACTACAGATGCATCTCGAAGAACTCCCTCGGCGAGACTGAAGGCTCTATTCGATTGTATGGTAAGTTATTATACTTATATACATCTTTATCCATTATTTATTTAAGTTTATTTAAAACTATTAAATTTACTAAAATATTTTCTTTTATTATTTAAGAGAAAACATTTACATTTTTCAATATGAAGAAAATACAAAAAATACATTTAAAAATATAAAACTCTTTCGGCGGCGGTACAAAGGTCCAGGAGTCTCAAGTAACACTGCGTTCTGCATCTAAGCGGTGACCTCTTAAGGTGTTGGTCGCCGCTTTTCAACTTACAAAAATAAACAACAACCAAAAATAAACTTGAGACTTATAGTAAGGCACCTCAAATTCCACAAGGCCATACCTGGTTTAGTGTCTTGGCAAATTAAAATAAAAAATAAATTAGCTTCACGCTGTATCCCGCACACAGCAGGTTAGTAGAGGAAACCTAGTGTTAAGACACTCCGTTCCCCGCTTTGCAGGCATTGCGTGTTGAGTGGCAGAACTCAACGCCGCGCTTTGCCTCGACACCAGAGCGAAAAATGGAAAAATAAATTTAAGTAATCTCCTCAAGTGGGGATCAAACCCACAACCAGTCTGTTTTACAGTCACACTTTGTGCCACTGCGCAACAAATTGCCTCATCCTGGCAACTTGAATTGATATTTCATGGCAAATTGATTGAATATATACAAGTACTCTCCATTAAATTACTATATTATTAACTTAATCTTCTAGAAGTATATTTTAAAAAATATAAGCTTATATAGGTCTTATAATTTGTAAATGTAAAGACAATTCAGCTTCTCCAGCCAAGCTTAAAAAGCTGTATACGCGCAGTGTCTATTTTACACGAACCATTGCAAGCTACTTTTGAGCCTTTCACCACTTATAAAACAAATACCTAAAATGAATAAATTTCATCTGATAAAACCCTCTAGCTAGTGCTGTATAATAAATTCAACAATGTAACTCAAACTTGATGTATATTATATACATAATTTAAAAAAAACGAAGAAATAATAACAATTGCTTTATTTATTACTACTTACAGTTTCTTAAATACAAGCAGATAGCTTGTATAACATAGGTTAGCTATACAGATTAATGATATATGGAAATTTGAAACTAGATTTTTTAACTGAATCACTCACTCATCCAATACCTAGTGCTTGAGGATTATGTTGATTGAGCGCAAAATTCGGCATTCATCTAGATCTCCTATTCTTTTATCGATAAAGTCAAGAACTACACATTACTTAACATTTATCTTGGCTTCTTAATTCATATTTATATTTTGAATACGATATTACGAATACCTTTGTTAGCCGGTCGGAAAAATGATTTATTGTTAGTTTCTTGTAAAAAAACAAAACAAAACGCTGCGTTATGTTCCGCCAATCAACACACTATATTACATGAGTGAAAATTTTGCAGAAAGCGAAATGTTTTAACTTTAAGTTCCAGTGGGAACCTAGTGGACACATTGTATCCTGCTAAGACCTTAGTAGGAAGAGACTACTGTTTGCCGGATAAAGCGTGAGCCTAAAAACAATTACTGAATCTTGTACGGTTTACTTTCAATGCACAGCGTTGTTCTATTTAACTAATAAGTACTTAGCACTCCATTATTCGATTAAATATGTATAACTCGAGGTAAATTAAAAAACAAAGCAATATTATTTTTTCTATGTTACTCACAAATGTAAAATATTTTGTTTACATAATTCTTTTTTTGCGCAGAAATCCCAATGCCTTCGACATCACCGAAAGCGACTGAAATGAAAAGTAATGCCCACAAAGGAAGTGAGTATACAACGTATTTATTTTTTTGTATCTATATTATTTGTTATTTATTTAAATTTAAACAGTTATAAAGAACATAGAACTTTACAGTTTATCCCGCATATAGCAGGGTAGGCAGATGGAGCCAAGTGCCTGCTCTACTATATGCGGGGTACAGCGTGCAAGTATTCTATGTTTATTTATAGAGTTTTAATTTTTATGATCTACAGTTATAAGCCAGTCTTTACTAAAACAAATATCCCGAAGGAAACAAACATAACTTTAAGAATATTTGTAATTATATATTGTAAATTTTCCAACTTTTATCATTAATATTGTAAAAAAATTAAATTATTTACAAATGATAAATATTATTTACAAATGAAAAAATATATTAATTTGTAAATAATATATTTTTTCTTTTTTATTTTCTTCTTTTTATATGAACAATAATATATACAATACTGACTGATTACGGTGCAATGATTTAGCAGTAGAGTTTCCCTGCTTACCTTCTTGATATTATTAGAAAAACGGTAACATAATATAATATTTGGCAACATTAACATTTTTAAAAATATTGAGGTTGTCGGAGTCCAGTGAGACAACGTCTGATTTTAAACGCGAAGGTTGTAAGTTCGATTCCACTTACGAGTGGAACAAATTATTTTAATTTCCTTTGTATTTAGCAGAGAATGCGCGGCGTTGTATTGCGCTACTAGACACTAAATGCCTCGCAAACTGAATAGCAGGCGAGAAACTGAATACCAAGGTTCCCTCTGCGTACTCTCTTATATCTGGGATACACAATTTTTTTTGTACTACAATAATGCATATCTACGTACGTATACTACATACTCGTATCTATAAACGTGTCTCTGATAGATAAGTAATTAAATTTTATTTTTATCTTTTATTTAAGACATGGTTCTTGACGAGGCGGCGTATATACCTCTTTTTATTGTTATTTGACAAATTCTTTTAAGTTAACGTTATTTAAGTGACTTTTTCATGAAAATTCACACTGACGTGAAATGTAAAAAAAAATATTTATTATAAATAACATTAATATAAATTACAAAACAACAACATTTTGATACTTACAAAGTATACAAAGTAAAATTTTTAAGGGGTCCGTACCTCAAAAGAAAAAGACACGTGACTTTTTTAGGATCTTTGCTGTCCTTCTGGACATTCCCTTAAAACAGACAATTAAGTCAACGCAAACAAAAGATACGAACATTTATGCATCGTTTTAACTGTATTTTATGTGGTATTCGCCTCGTAATCAAAATCTATGACTACTGCCCGTGGATCACGATTATGAAATTTGGCGTCAAGTGAGAGCTTACAGTAATAAGGGAAAAATCTGAAAAATTAAAATGAATATTTCATTACGGAAAAAACCCTATAATTATGAAAATGTTACGGAATCCTCAGAGGGCGAGTCCGTCTCGCACTTGATCGTTTTTTTATTAGATTTAAGAGATGTTCTGAAGTTGAAAGAAGAGAAGCTGGAAAGTTTCACTATGTAATGTGTTACGCTTTTTCCGGCATACCTATATCATTAGGCAGAGAGGAGGACACTCCGTTGTATTTCGGCAGATTACGACACATTACATGTTGCGTAGCGATAATGAAAAGGAGTTTATTCTCCCAAGTGGTTAAAAGCGTCTCGTATATAGTCAGACGCTGTGGCACGAGGCCTTGTTAATTTTATACACTAAAACACAATAATATTTTAAATACAAATATGCTATCGACTGAGAATTGAACGCACATTGGTTATACCTCTATTGTGGTCTAGATATAATTTATAATGCTTTTATATTTAGAAATTAAAAAATAAATTATATTTTAGTACAAGTTTACGGGCTATCCACTTTCATCCCACTTAGGCCACCGTACCTTTTAAGCTCTAATTATTTATGTATGACTTGGCGAGAACGTAACGCTGGGTTACAGTAATAATGCTATATTATATTAATGTTTCACAGATGATAAATATAGATGGGGCCGTTGTAGCGCAGGGGACAAGCGATCGACTGTTAATACAATGGTTGCTGGTTTCCAAGTCCACTCGGGGGAATAATATATTTAATATTTAAATATTTCCTCGCTCTACGCCTCAACGATTCGGCGGAAAGTGGGGAACGGAAGTGTTAGTGAGCAACGAAATGTCTTAACACTAGGTTCCCCAGTTTTCTCTACTAACACTGTTATGTCTGGCATACAGTAACATATTAGATTGAAGCTATAAAAAATGTAGATGACGATACTCTTTTGTTTATACTTATATTTTTATATATTTTTTTCACCTTTATGCTTTTTATCTAGCATATAGATAGTAGAGAGATAGTCTTTCCACCCAAATTTTATACATTGCTACTTGAATGGCGGAGCACAACACTGCATTTTGTCTACCCATCCCAAATGGAAGAAAAAATAATTAAAAAAATCTATAAAAGTTACGTAATACACTTGAAATGTTCAATTATCCATAATAAATTACGCAAAAATGTTACGAGATTGCTTCACGTTGTATCCTGCAAATAGTAGGGTAGGCAGAGGGAACCTAGTGTAAAGACTTGACTGTGTAGGAAACTCTGTTCCTCGCCTTCTGCCGAATTCTGGAATCATTGTGTATTGAATGGTGAAATTTAACGCCGCACTTCGCCTCATTACCAGAGCGAAGAAATGAAAATTGTAAATATAACGTTCTATCATTTTACAATTTTCTTTTTATTTTGTTCATATATAAATTTTGTTAATTTTAATAAAAATAAATAATATTACTATATACATCGCTGAAAATAAAACTTTAGTGGAATGTCAACATTCTCTATAAAATGTTCCACAACGTTCGAAGATGAACTTCGCTGATTCGCCAATAGAGGCTGAACCAGGCCGCGCTTACAATGCAATGTACACACACTTTAGAAGAGCTGACTCTAATTGCAGCGTCTTGCATCGTCATAAAAATGTATGGAACTATTTTTATAAGAATATTTTTTTCCAAACTCTAACCGAGTGTTAAGACACTCTTTTTTCCGTTTCCGTCGGAATTTAAGACATTGCAAGCAGGCTCAGTGGAAGATTCCTTCTACCTACACTGCTATGCGAGATACAGCGAGAAGCTAAAAAAGTAATAAATTTCATGAGGACATCCTATAGGTTACGTTAAATCACGTTAATCGTTTCCTGTAGTTGTAGTTTCCTGTAGTACTTGTAGTATGTACCTGAAGTTAGAGTTATCCTGGGCACTCAGAATGTCATATACATTTTTCAATCAGGGCGCCGCAGCAAGGTGAACTGATGTGATTATTAAATACAATCACAAAACAGCTATTTCGTATATTACATGGTTTTATTCAATTACTATCGTGTTATATCTAACATTAGGGTTATTTAGACGAATAATTACAAAGCAATAGTGCAAATTGAGCCTAATGCATAATACTATAATGGTTAGCATAATGCAATTTAACGAAACGGTATTGTTTTTAGTTTCCCGCAGTATTTGACAAATAGCAGAATAGGAAAAAGCAATTAAGTCTTAACTAGGGAACCTAATGTTAAATTTCCGTTCTCATTAAGACATTTCCGTTCTGTTGAGTGACGGAATTCAACGCTAAGCTGCCTCGGTAGCAGAGCGAGGAAAGAAAAATGTAAAATGTTTTATTTCCTTGAGTGGGAAACAAACCCACAACTAGTCCCGCTTAGTTCAGTCTCACGCTTTGCCACGACTGGCCTCAACAATAATATAATGTAAAAACTACCAAGAAAATAATTCGAGCTAATAATTGCTGATATTAAAGAGTTCTAATAAAACAAAACTTGTCATCTTCTTAAATTAATAAAAGAATCGGATAGATAAGAAAAATATGACTAAATATGGCTGACGATAATAAATTCCAAAAGTCCAAAAATTTTATAATTACAAGAAGATAGAAGGAGGGAGAGAGAATCACTCCATCGTACATTTTTAAAAATTATGTCAAAATATATATATCGGATAATTAAACCGAATACTGTGTTTTTTCTAACTATATTATAAACTAGCCGTAACTAGCCGGCCCGTGCGCTTAAACTACAAGATTATTGATCTAATAAACAGAATTGACTGACAACTATAGTGGCTATAATATGATTTTTATTACTTTAATCGGAAAAAAAACCGGGGGAAGAGGAATAGGACAGATAGAAAAGGATGGATAGGAAAAAGGAGGGGATTAAAAGAAGGGTACAAGTGGTGGCTCGCGGATCCGGGGTCGCGTACCCGTTTGCCCAAGAAAAAATATCGGACAAATATTAGTCAGGACACCCTCTGAACAAAATCTTTAATTTCTCTTGCTCTTTAATTTCTTCATAATAATTAAGTATCTTGTCTTAACTTTACAAAGTCTTTGGTGGAAGAAGCATAGTTTTATGTAAAATAGCGTTAAGACTTAAGACATTTTGATCTGAAAGCTTAGCTACTTACTTTAACGATCGCAGACTATAATTGAAAATTATCTTAGTTTTCAATTCTGTTTTAAAGTTAAGCTTATATTTAATTAGTTCTATTTTATTGACTGACTCATTAAGATATTATAAATAACATTGTTACAATTAATTTAATAGATTAGCGAAACCAAAGGGGGTAGATTTAAATTTAAGAAAGATGTTTTGTACAACACACAACAGGAAATACTCCGTGGATGTTAATTACGCGGCAAATTTCACGTAATATATGGCAAAACCGAAACACAGGCGCTCGTGTCTTTTGATGTCCTTGATAAAGATGTTATTTATTTTCTGAACTCCAAGGAACTAATAATAAAAAATACTACAATTTTATTAAGAAAAAATGGATTTTAAAATCATAATATCGATTCTATAATCGATTTTTGCTAACATCCTATTACACAACCTTGTGTTCACAGCTACACCCCGCGCGAACGTAACCGAGAACGTGCGACTCAGGGAACTCATAGCCTTTTTGTCTAAATAATATCAAACTTTAATTTACTATTAATTTATTATAACAATTTAGATGCCTTTTATTCATAGTTTCGTCTGAAAAAGCGTTCATAAACCTTGCGTTCGCAGCGACGCTACGCGCAAACGTAACGCGCGCGACCGAGCGGCCGAGCGTGGTGCGCGCGCAGCTGGACCGCGCGCCCGACCGCGCGCACGTGTACCGCGCGCCGCACCCGCACCACGCCTCAGGTACGCCACACACTGTGTTTGTATATGTTTGGTAACTTTTTAAATCTGACAGTACGCGCACTATTTGGGTAGACCTGTAGAAAATTGTGTAACATATTCGTAAATCACGCAGAACTTGATTTGTATATATATATTTATAATTTGGTTTTTTTCTACCTATAATCAGCAAAAAAAAAGGCAATTTTTACACTTGTTAGACAGTGGAAATATTTTATTACTTATGTAGAATATTAAATATACAGAGAATAATACTTATCTGTAGCATACCTACATATATGTATGTATATGATACATGATGTTTATGTAAAATCTAGCTTAAACTTCGCAGCGTCAGACAACGCACTTATTTTAAGAAAGAATCTGTCTTAGCTGCATTGACGAGAGAGCGAAAGGTTAGTACGCGGCTGCACGTTTGAACTGTGCTGGTGCTGACGCGGTTAGACGGCAGCAAAACGTGGGTAGCGGTTTGTTCGTAGAATAAGCGGAGTCAGTTTAGCTTACCGAATCCACAATGAAGATATACAGAGAGTGGCAGATACAAGCGAGCATATCACGGTGAAATAGAAGAATTAAGAACTTAGGTAATTTGGGCATGATGATGAGTGATGAAAGGAAATCATGCGGAAAAGGTTATGAGGACACTCCGCACGGACATATTTGAACATGATCTCATTTTTATTATTTAGACACACAGTGATAAATTATTCCAAATGAAATTTTATGGAAATTCCAATACTGAATAAATACAAAGAATGCAACGTCACATTTGCTTAACCAAAATTGAAAGTCGATAACTCAAATAATATCAAGAGAACCCAAAACTATTACAGTCAGAAACTACGCATCTTTACCAAACTTCACAAAAAAAATGAGAACAATACAAATACAACAAAACAAACAATAAAGGTTTAAAAAAATCGATCTATGCAACTTTAAGCAAACGTATGGATAATACAGGCGCGTTGCCAATTACCAAAGGTACAGGAAACAACCTTTTACCTTCTGAATCCCATAGCCGAAGTCAAACCTCGATCCGTAAGGGCTTTACCGCTTTGTATTCCTTGTAACAATATACTGCATTATTAACAGCATCTTCCCCTTGCCGTGTAAAAAATTAACGCGTTGAAAAAACCAACACCTCAACGTTACTGGATAGGTCGGCAGGAATAATATTGCCTTATAAATAAAGGATATCAATTCATCTTTGTAAAAAAAAGATACAATTATCCATTTTAACATAACATATTTGGTAAAAAAATATTGTCCTTTTTTGTTTTGATATAGAAATCATATAAATTACAGGACAAAAAAAACATCCTACCTTCTAATAAAGTTTGCAATTCAATTTTTTTACCCTTTAGCAATAGACGCCTGGCATCTGAGAAACATGGAATAAAACAGGTTCGGTTGAGAGAAGTTCCATTTGATCTCGGCCTGCGGTGAGCTCGGGTCGCTTTCCTACCGCCAAATACAGATTAAACATTCAACGAGTTCGCATACACACTTAACCCTCATAAATATTCAGTCGAGACCGCGTACAATCAATTCTTTCAGTTCCCAAGCTTGAGGAAAAAATGTTTGAACAGCCAAATAATATGATATCAAATAGAGAAACGTCTGTGAATAAAATATAAGGGGGCTCCATTGTTGAAATTAACTATACCCGTAGAGAAGTATTTTACAAGATATCTTTTTTGTAGACTGTATGGGACGAGATTTTTTTAAAATAAAATAAAACTATTAGTAAAATCTTTTATACAATATTTAAATGAAATAAACTGACAAAGTTTTATATATTTTTCAAAATTAACAATATCATCTCAACCAACTCAGAAAATAATCTGAAAAATATAACTTTATCAAGTTAAAAATAAACATTTCTCTTTTAGCAAATATCTAAATTCGAGAATGCGGTCCTTTCTTGGTTTTCCGCACGCTTAAATGCACAAAGCGTTACTTTTGTATTTTATTTCATGTTTCGTTGCTCAGACTCATTTACCTTTCCTACTTTTGGCTTTCGCCTTTTGACTTTTATTTTGTTTTCATTTTTACACCTTTTTAGGAATTGTTCAATTATTTCAAGTTATGTTTTAATTACTTAACGTTGACAATCGTATATTTTATATAGAGCATTATGAGCCGTATATTGTATTGTAATTGAATATGGATTACATCCACTGCATCAAACAACACGAAAGATGACTAATTACCCCAGAGCGAATCCAGACATTCGTTACTTTATAAAGTTTTTAGTTTCTGTGCGCATACAGCCAAAACTGGTAAGTACTATTAGGGTATGTGGCTCTTGGGTGGTGGTTACTTTGGCTGTTGTTAGGTAAAATAGTACTTAACTTTCGTTAAACTATAAATCTACTTTTTTTATTTTCTTGGATATTATTTTAGAAATGACATTGTTCATTGCCATATCCATATTCCCTAATAGTACCTACCGGTGTATGGAGTATGGGCACGAAAACTTTCGTGTCTTATAAAATATCGACGGTACTATTACAATTGGCTCTTTTTCTCTCTCTCTCTTTATCTCTTTGATTTAAAAAAATGTGTTGTTCGATAAAGTGAAACATTGAGTTCAAAGTATATTTGACACAATAGTTTTTTTTTAATACAGAATATGCATGGAGATAAATTAGAATAATAGTCAGCTTCACGCTGTATCCCGCACACTGCAGGGTAGGCAGACGGAACCTAGTGTTAAGACACTCCGTTCCTCACTTTCTGCCGAATTCTGGAGGCAT
>DWAP01004449.1:0-10954 GCA_018230625.1 Heliconius eleuchia
TTCGATACAAAATTCAAAGTCGGATATTTGCACAACCTCAACAAAACAATATATTTTAACAATTCAGAAAAAGATATCTTTTGTATAACTTATGGTTTATCAGTTAAGAATAACAATAAACAACAATCTAAATATGCAAATATAATTCTACGGTTTTCAGAAAAAATACCGTGACGAACAGGAAATAAAATTTTGGTATTACAATTATCCAGATCTTAGTTGTACGGATTCACGATTATCCGCACTATCAACCGCGATCATGATTTTATACAACTTACTACAATGAAACCTAAGAAAATTTATATGTACCTAAATGCGTACATAATTTATATACTTATGTATATATACATAATTTATATATTCGTATGTTGGGAAATGTTAAAAATCTTAATAAGCGTTGATTTTCTTTAATATGTATATATTACTTTTAATAGAGATGTAACAATTTTGTGCTACATATGCACAAAACCCGCTTTTCTTTATCATGACATCCGAAATTTATCCGAATGATAACAATTAGTCCGGTTAATCGAGTTTCTACTGTACGAAATTTTTTATATTTATTCTGGTATTAATACCGCCTGTGGGCCGGCGGAACAAGCGTGTGACTGTAAACGCGACCGACCGGTTATGGGTTCGATTTCTATTCGGGGAAATAAAATATATATTATTCAGTTTTTTTATTTGCTTGACGATGACATAATGCAAAGTATTGTTGTACATTACAGAATATAATCTATCAAAAATGAAACAACCAAGTATTAAAACAAAATCAACTTGTATTAAATAAAAGATTTGCTTAACATCTTTTCAAAAACAAAGAATTTGTAAATAATAATAATTGAGGCCAGTCGTGGCGCAGGGGTGACTGTAAAATCGACTGGTCGTGGGTTCAATCCTTCTGCCTACCCTGGCGTGTGTGGGATACAGCGTGAAGCTGATTTTTATTAACTTTTCAATAACGGAGTGGGGGGTCAATGATAAGAGGCTTGCTTTGATCGCTACGATCTCTTTTGAGGGCTGTAATATTCCATATGCCACATGGACTATATGAGGCGTCGCGTACTCGTCACTTTGTGGACTATTAGTGGCTGTGTCTGAAGCAGCGGAGAGTGGAGGCAGGGACGATGTGATGGACGACAGAAATCTGTATGTTCTTTGCTAATGATTTCTAATATGTTGTGTAATATTTTTTGGAATTTACTTTTTTTTTTGTCAAAGTAAGTGGCTCATATGAGTTTGACTTTTTAACAATTCTATTGTTAGATTTTCATTCTCTTAATTTAGTTTTTTTTTTGTTTTTTCTTTTGATCTCTCCACATTTTTCTTTGTCTTAATTTTTCTTTTTCTGACAGATCCGCTATCTTTTTTCTATTCTTTTTTACTCTTTCTAACTGTTTTTGGCGTTGAGCTTCAAATTTTTCAGGATTTTGTTTTAATTTATCGCGATATCTCTTCGCCCTTTCCGATCCCGTAAGCGCCTTTCCTTCTTTTGATGAAAAAATTATATAATTACTTTCTCCAAAAACTATTATTTGCTTTATCTCACACAAATCTCACAATCGTTATCAGGAAAATGCATATAAAAAGAAGATTATCATGAGCTAACACATAAGTTCTACTATATTAAAGCAGTAGTAGTAATGGCCGGCGTGGCGCAGTGGCACAAGTGTCTGAGCGTTGAGGTTCCGATTTTCGTACGGAGGAATGAATTATTTTCATTTCCTCGCTCTAGTAACAGAACACAGCGTTAAATTCCACAACTCAATACGCAATGCGTACAGACGGTGGAAAGTGGGGAAGTGTCTTAATAGGAACACAGTGTTTGAAATAAATGTGAAATGAATGAACATTTGAGCGAATAAAAGAATGATCTTTTATTGTTTGAAGAAATCTTCAAAATTAAATATAGAAAGAAAGAAACGACGTAAAGGGGAAGGAAGGAGACAAATTGTGTTTCTCAGGGACCCTCTGCTCTATCGACTCGGTATCACTGTAAAGCCAATAGGACTAAAAGCATAAAACGACAAGGCGTTAAAGTGAAAATAAATGCTTGAAATTTAAATAAGCGATTGTTTTCTTTTAGTGCAGTTTGGCGAGATAATTAGATTTTATCAAGTGAGCGAATCCGCAAGTAAATTCTAAAGTTAGTATATAATTAAATAATACTTACTTCTTCGATATTTTCTTACTTTCATAGCCTTTTCTTCTGTACACTTTATATTCTTCTTCGTACTAATATCAACCAATGGCATGTCATCTTCTGAATCAGTTATATTTATTTCATCTAACTTAAAGTTTACTTCATTATCTAAGTGAGTATTTATTTCTTCCTCTAAGTGGATATTTATGTCGTCATCTAAGTTAGCCTTCTCATCATTGTCTGAGTCGGAGAATGAATCTTTTATGTTATCTGTTTCTATATTTTCTTGGCATGTGAGAGCTTAAAGGTGAAATAACATGATTTTATAAAAAAATATTTAGACATTAAGCATTAGTGCTGAAGTGTATATTTAAATTTTTTAAATATTTTACAACAAAACGAGACGAACATATAACTTGTCTGTTGAACAATCATTAGGAAAAAAAGTGTATGGACTAAGTCAAACAACTAACTTCTTACAATCATACACTTGTGCCCTTGCGCCACAACTGGCCTCAAACAGTCATAGCTGTCCCACAGACAAAAGTCAAAGCAATTGAGTAGTTTTTGCATGAATGCACAACAAGCATTCATCTATCTATTCTATCCTTATAAACTTTCACTTTTATAGTCCTCCTTTTCTTATCTCTCTTATCGTATAAGAAAAAAAGAACACACAAACAACACAAAAAGTTTTTATAATAAAAGTAGTAATTACCTATATGTTGAATTTCATGTAAAATGTCTTCATTTTCCTCTGTTTTAACTTCAGCAAGGACTTTATTGTTACAGTCAATTGGATCAAATTTTATATTAATTGTAGATGATTTTGATAGTTTATTGAAATTTTGTAGTTGATTTGGCTAAAATTAAATTAAATTTTAATTAGTATATAAATATTTTTTATTAATATTATTAAATAGTGGTGATAATAATTATTAGAGGCTACAAGAATTAGAGGCATAACTAAAGTAACAGATGTGAAAGATAAAGTAAGAAATCTTAAATGGAAATGGACTGGTCATATGATGAGAAGAAACGTGGATAAGTGGTCTAAGAAAGTTACTGAGTGGTATCCTAGAAATGGGAAAAGACAAAGAGAAAAGCAAATCAGAAGATGACCTACCAAATGGATGGAGACGGGTAGCAAAGTTAAATAGTTCATTAATATGTAAAATTAGTAATGTTTATTATTGGAACTTTATGACACTTTTTTTGAGACTGTATATTGATGATTCTACAGAATTATCACTATCTTTTCAATGTAGGGCCATACCCCACTTTGGGTAGTTAGTTTTTATTTTACTGTAAAATGTTCAAAAATTGCTTACTTTTACATTACACTGCACAGCTTCTTTTAACAATTTATCAGCAATGATGGCTTGTTGGCATAAAATATAACATTTTTTGAGTCTTGCAAAACAAATATAGCAGACTTTACTAATATCTGTGTAGTTTAGCTGAAATATATATAAAAGAATTATCAAGAAATTGATACAAAATATTTGTAGAAGCCACTGATTATCTGTGATATATCATTTTGATGTGTATGTTTGTCACATTACTCCTTCTAAACGACCAATTTGGTTGAACTTTTCTGTGTATATTAATATTGGTTTATAGATGGTTTGAAAATTACTTTTAGAGTCAGTATTTGTTAGCAATGTAACCAGATTAAGAAATATTTGTTTAAATTATGTATTTTAATATACATAGTATTTTTTTAACAGCTACTATTATTGAATTTTGGTGTAGCTGAAAGGAACAATAAGCAAAGGTAAACAGGTATTTAAAGTATCTTTCAAAAATAATAGCCCAATATTGTCTTATTTTCCTGTAAAACTGCACAATGCATAGCAAATGCACAAAAAAATATTGTTATGTTTATTACAGTAAAAAATCGATACTTACATCAATATCCGTTAATTTCTCAAAAATGGCTTTCAATGGAGTATTGGATAAACAAAATAAAGGTAAATCTTTACTATTTAAACATATTCTACAAACATTCTGATTCAAATTATAATTATCATCATTCGCGTTCATTTTTTTATTTCTTCTTTGATATATTTATTTATTAATAATGAATCTTTAGAAAAAAATAATAAAATAAATGAAATAATTTCAACTTTCATTAAAATAATACTACTTATAAGGTATATGCTTAATAAATATTTATTTAAATACTTTTCTAATTTGATTTCACTGCTATTAAAGAGAAAATTCTAATTTATAACTTGCCAATTAAATTATATATAAAATTTAACAGCTATATAAACAGTACAACCGCCATTTTTTGTTTTTCTATTTACATTATTTTGTGCTGCCAGATGAAAAAATAAATAAATAGACAAATAGGGAAATAATAAATAATACAATAAATGGTAGTAAATAGAAAGTTTTTAAATTTTAAGTTGCATTTTCTCTTGAGGTAAGCCCTGTTGCACAGGGAGAGAAGGATATAAATATACGTAATCTATAATAATTCATAGTTTACATATATCAATATTAAAAAAATATAACTTATAAATTGTAACTTGCAACTTTTAATTAAATATACTTAAATAGTCGTCACAAGAAATAAATATATAAGGAAAAATAAAAGAATATTTCTTAACAAATATTTAAAAAACTGCGACAGTCAATTAAATGAGTTACGTAATACGTAGATTTACAAATACAGTGCCATCTGTGGTTTTCTTATCATCCTTTATTAAGCCTTTACTATGTATAATTCGAGATTTGATTCGAGTCTCTCTTTAATCAACTGCTGTACGCTAGATGACAGCACTTACTTAATTATAGAACAAATCGCGTCAATATATTTTGTTTGTATAGTTGTATACCCAAAAACGCGACACCATAGTATGGTGTTATATCTATCTCTTATAAATAAGTGTAAGAGACAATAAGGCATTTTGTGACGAAAAATGATAAAAAATTGTGAGGTGATATTTCATCGATTTTTATTTTACTTCTATTATGAAAACTTACGAACGAAAGTTATTTCATCATCAAGGAAATTTAATGAATATATTTGATAATCTTTGGCTTTTATAGCATGTAATTTGGACGTAGGTACTTTAAATTTAACGGCAAAACCAGTTTCCTTTTTTTATAATTTTTTAATTTTCCTGACTTTGAAGTAACTTAAATATTATTTATAATACTATTACAGTTTAAGTTTAAGCATAAATATATACATAAAAAAAATATATAATTTTTTTTATATATTTTTTCTATTCATTTCTTCGCTTTGGTGTCGTGGCAAAGCACGGCGTTGAGTTCCGCTACTAACACAATGTCATTAGTATTCGGTGGAAAGTGGAGAGCGAATTCATGTTTTAACACTAGGCTTCCTCTGACTACACAAACCTGTAGACCTCAATTTATTCAAATAGTTGTTAATATTACATATAAAGAATTACGACGGCTCGTACTACTACTTACAATTTTAAAATAAACAGAAATGTATATTCCACAATATATCTTAAATAAATGAAAACATTGTCTTTGTATATACATATATTACTTTAGTTGATCTTGGTAAAAAGCGTTGGACTCCTCCTTTTTAAAGTTGGTTAAAAATTAAAATTATTGATATTAATTTTCTTCTCTTCATCGGAGCTGTAAGTAATCGCTACATTGTATTCAGTTCATTTATTAATCTTTATAAAATTAAAGACGCAAGTTATCCATTAGGAGTTCAAGAATTATACCTTCAATGATCAGCATACTCGAATGACTTATATTGTATACAACTAGTCCATAAGTCCCTCTAGTCTATTTGAAAGATTATCGCCTAACTTCTAATCGCTGAGGAGTTGTGTCTTCATCATCACCAGCCCAGTAATGATGTCAGATCATGACGATATGATTATTATAAGAAATAATATAAAACTCATAGTACGTGTTTAAGAAATTTTTCCTCGATTTCATTTCATCATCAAATCCTGAGTTGACAAACATAAAAAAATTAGTTCAAGAATATAAAAGCTCCTCCTGTTTGAAAAAAAATCGTCGGTTATAAAATAAAAATGCGTTCTGTAAACAAACGAGTTTATTTCGTCTCTATCAAAAGAAATTCGACTTATCTTCGATCACGTTATTTCGTCGTATAAACTATTCATATAATATAATTTTATTTACAATAATAATAGTAATAATATTAATAAACGCAGTGCGACGGGGCCCTGGGGCGACGGGCGCTTAGACGGGCGGTGGCGGCGGGCGCGGCTTGGCGGCGGCGTACGCGATCTCACTGAGGCGCACGTCGATGGGCGCGCGCTCGTCGTACAGCGTGGGCGCCTGTAGGATGATGCCGGCCGACCCCACCAGCACCGCCAACGTGAAGATCCATAGGAACAGTCGGTCCAGGACCATCGCCACGTACTTCCAGTCCTCTTTTACCTGCAGACGACATGTTGGCTCGTATAGATATTTTCATAATACCAATACAAATGATACCACTAGGGCAAAGTGATTATTTACAAATGTGATGTGGAGGTCTTACCCGCGTCGACTCCTCTTCTTTCCTCGTCTGGTCGGCGATATAGTTGATGCCATCAATAGCCTTGTGCAATTCGGGGCAACGGTGCCAGCGGCGCAGTGCGTCGCAGAGCGCGGGCGCGTCGTGAAGACGGCACGCACCCGGCGACGGGGAGCGCTCGCCGCTTGCCGCCGCGCCCAGGGCGCTGGCAGACCCCATACTCGACCCCATGCCTGCCCCCATGCCCACTGGGCCCACGATTGGGGACCAGCCTTCGCTTGTTACTAGACCCGCGCTGAAAACATAAAATAAATACTATTTATTTCTATCTGCAGTAAGTAATGGAAGCAATTAATAAATGGCAACTTTTAGAGTGAGCTTACAAACGACTCCGATGTGGATCAAGGCGGTAATGCGGGCGTCTCATCACAAGAAGACGCGGAAGGACGTGAATGAACACGCGGCGCACCCACGGCGCCATTGTATGCGTTTGCGGTGAACGGAAGTGCACGTTGAGCACAACAACAGTCACACAGATACTGCAAAAACGATAGATATTGTATCAATATTACTAAGAGAAAGAGCCACTGTATATTATGTGTAACAAATGAATCAAAAAATATATAAATTAAATCTTAAAAAAATATTAAAAAAAGAATAAATAACAAACAAACAAATTAATCTTAAAAATAAATCGATCTTACCTAAAAGTATCGAGGATCATTGTAAAAAGCACGAACTTTCCGAGCAACGGTACAACAAGTGAGGTAGGTGGTATAATTTCAGCGAGCAACAAGAAGAACACGGTGAGTGAGAGCAGGATGGAGATGGAGAGGGACACCTTCTCGCCGCTGTCGGAGGGGAGGTAGAACACCAGCACGGTCAGGAACGAGATGCCCATACACGGTATGATCAGGTTCACCGTATAGAACAAAGTCTTACGCCGCATCGTTATATTGAACGTTATATCCAAGTATGGCTCATCGCAGCATGTGTAGAACTTTTCATTTCTATATAATAAACAATATTTTAGATAAAAAAGTAAATTTTTTTAAGTAGCTATTTATTAAAATGTAAGGGGTTCTACTTTGGACATAACTCTGGCAACATCTTATGCTTACCTCACTGCAGGGACCTCCAAGATGTCCCACTCCACGGAGGTATAGAATTCACTAAGGTCGACGCCTAGTTCCACTACATTAGTTCCGCGCGCTTCATCAATATGTCTTAAATCCACCTAAAACGTTAAAATTTTATATAAACAATACAAAGATAGTAGTATATACAAAGAAAAATATATTTGTAAAAAATAAAATATATATTACCTGAAAACCATCATACGTCCAAGATCCAAATTTCATAATGCATGTCTGTTGATCAAACGGAAAGTACTCCACATCAATCTCACAGGAGGATTTGTAAATGGCAGGAGGACGCCATTCCACGCGACCGGTGTAGTTGAGCGTCGCCTTAGTGGCCAACGTCACCTCAAAATTTCCATCAGCACTAAATTAATTAAAGAAATTAATTATTTTTTTGTCTTACTTTACTTTTGTACTAAATACAAGGAAAATGTCAAAAATATTACTTATTATAAAGTACTATATCTGGTCGCCAGATATGATCAGAGGGCACGTGGAGCATCTCCACGCCACCGTATTCACGCGGTTCCCATGATAGCTTATAGTCGTACCAACTCTGCAAACAACAGAATTGATATATTGAAGTTTAATTATATCTTTACTTTTTTTCTTTATTGTTTTATAAATTTCCTCACCTGCTCTACCCAAAGATTTGTTGTCATAATTTGATTCTTCAAATTCTGCAATGTAATAGTACTGTTAGTGTAATTTTCATGTTAGAATTTATTTATTGATATATATATTTTCACAAGGATATGTTTATATTGATGTGAAAAATTAAAAATATGGTATATACAAAGGCAACTCACAACGTCAATAAGCTGACTGAGCTTGAGTTTGATGCGCACGGTGAGCGCGTCGCTCACGTTAAGTACGGGCCGCACTAGCTTATTGTAGTTGCTGAGCAGATCGTCATACAACCGTTTCGCGTCCGGGTTCCCAGCGCACCCTGCACAAATACACAACACAGGTTTGACTGACAGACACACAGACTGGACTGGACTGGATGGGGTCATGGGGTCGTGGGGTCGTACCGGCGAGCAAGAGCGCCAGCAGCAGCAGTCGCGCCGCGCGGGCGGGCAGAGCGCGTGCGCGCATCGCGGCGCGCACATGGCGTCAGTGCATCGCGCGTCGCGCCGCCGCCCGCTACACGCCGCCGCCCGCGCCGCCTGCAACACCACGCCGACACCCTCACTGCGTGACACCTGACAAGCAGAATACTTCTCATTTGTCATCCCAATACAATTTATGCTTTATTGCCTCTACAGATCACCTAATTTGCCAATTGACATAAGAAAAAATCTAAATTAAAATCTATGATATATAAGAGATGGAACCCACAGCTGCGCTATAGTTAAGCACGCTAAGGGGGTTCAAACATTATCGTTTCATCGAATGGGGACAAAATCAAAACCATGTAGTCCCTTTGTAGACATATATCAAATGCGAAACTACTCTAATTTTGTTGGCTAATTGGCTTATTTCTTGAACTAACTTTTTTCTAAGTGTAATCTAGCATAACCTACATAATATAGTTTTTATCATAAGAAAGAAGAATGGCGACTAGCAATATATTTTTATCACATAAACACGTGATAAAAAATATATTGATAGGCGCTGCTATTTAGAGGCCAATAATGGAGCAGGGGTACAAGCGTGCAACTATAAACGCGATATGTTGATGGTCGATTTCTACTTGAGGAAATGAAATAATTATTATTTTCATTTCTTCGCTTTGGTGTCGACGCAAAGAACGGCATAGATTTCCACCACTCAACACGCAATGTCTTTAAACACTTAGAGACAATAACCTTCCGTTTCCCATTTTGATATGACTAATTTTAAGAACGTATTGTTATATGTAACTGCAATTTTTCGTCAACTAATTGTAAAAATTCCCATACATTTTTTTTAACAGCTTTTTAAATATAAATCCTATTTATTACATAAACATTAACAATTTATTGCTTTCAGTTTTACAGAGCTTTTAAGCTTTTTTGTTTTACAGAGGGTTAAATTTAGTAAAATTTCGATTTGTTCTTAAATAATTTTTCTAAGGAAACGAATATTGTGAGAGAGTAGATAGTTTATATTAATGTAGTAAATACAAATATAATTAATATAAAGTATGTAATGGAAGGCAGGCCCACAGCGACCCCTGCCTTTTCTTTTGATTTTTATGCAATTTATGCTGGAAATCAGGGGAGGTCCCAGATTATAGGCGAGGTGCATTCATTGTGGCTTTGTATAAAGGTAAAAAGGTTCACAGCTAGACTGCGCAAGCTAAAGGGCTATTACATTGATTAGTTGAATAGTAAAGTTTAAGCTAAAATATTCGCGAGAAAAATGCAAGAGAGATCCGAAAAGCTGTTGTAGGAGGCCCAAGAAGGCTGGGTAGATCTGATCTTTTTCAGCATGATCACGGAAAAAGTCTTGGCCGTTTACCAAAAAGTTTATATCAGTCAAATGTCTTTCCTAAGTCAAAAAAAAGTGCTTTTGTGGACTTGGAAAAGGCGTTTGACAGAGTTGTGAAAACAAGGGAGATACTACTCTGGTACAATGTGAGAGGATCTTTGCTGCAGGCTGTAGTCTCTTTACAGAGATCACTCAGCCTGCGTGCGAGTAGGAGCTGACATGTCGCCCTGGTTTGACATCCAATTGAGTGTTAAACAAGGATGCGCAATATCGTTGTTTAATTTGTATTTGCATAATTGTTTCCAAGGAGTGAAACGAGAATGTCAGTGACATGAGCGTGAATATAGGTGACTTGATTGTAAATTGCCTGCTGTATGCTATACTCAATGCGTGGAGGAATTTTACGTAAAAAACATAAGGACTCCCCGGAGGGCATGTATAAAGAGGTTCATGACTGTGAACGAGACGAAAGAGGTATGAAGAGACCGTAGCGTTTGGCGCTCTATTCTCTCTGACTACCACTCTAGGGATACAGTGTAAAACTACGTAAGTAAGTAATAATCCAGACCAGGTCAGTCCTGGAGCATGGGTCTAGCGTGAGACTATAAGCGCGACATGTTGTGAGTTCGATTGTTACTCGAGAAATTGAATTTTAATATTTTGATATCGCTCTGGTAAAGTTGCAAAGCGCGGGGTTTTTTTTGCGCCACCCAACACACTTCGCCCCCAGAACTCGCAGAAGTGGGGAACGGAAATGTCTTAATG
>DWAP01004450.1:0-10954 GCA_018230625.1 Heliconius eleuchia
GGACCACTTTTGGGAACTAGTGCTCTCATGGGAACCTACAACGTTTGTGTCCCTGCTCCACGACTGCCCTCTGAATATTTTTTTAATTAGATTTATTTTCACTTAACGCATGCGCAGGTCACAGAGAAGCGGATACAAGTGAGTATATAAATATTATTAAAAAACACATTAAATACGGTTAATACTAATTATTTAGAGGAAAAAACTTAGTTGATAAAAGTTTTTTATAACAAAAATATATTGCAATAATACATAATGTTAGAATATTATTAAATTATAAAATTACGTGATACACTTAAAATTGGTAATGTAGACAGTTAAATAAAAATTTCAAGTAGGGCTCCAAGTCATAAAAAATAAGTCTCAGGTTTAAAAAAAATGTTTTTTTTATATATTAGGAATTAATATCTGTTAGTATATCGTTCAGACGCATTCTAGCGACGATTTACGGCGGCACAAAGTATTTTTTTTTTAAAATCACATATTTGGCATTTGATTTACACGTTTCGTCCACATTTTCAGAGGTGAGCAGTGAGAACCTAGTGTTAAAATACTCCGTTCTTAATTTATTTATTACATCACAATAAAAAAAACTGTCAATTTCTAAAAATATATGTAAGTTACAAAGCATATACTTACATAATATAAATAATTTACAAAGGGGACGCCGAGCTCGCCGCCCTGAGAGCCCGTTTGGCGGAAACGGAACGGGCAATGCAAAGAATTGTTGGACAACTCGCGAGGCGCGACGCGGTATATTACTAGTCTATACTTTTCTATTTGGTATCCCTTTGATTAAGAAATTAACAATAGTAATTATTACATTTAATTTATTTATTCGTGCTATATAGAGTCTATTGGATCCTATATGTTATTGAGACATTGATCTAGTAACTAAAATATGATAAAAGAAACGACATAAAAAAAGTATGTAAATTGCTTAGTAACTCTTACTTGTTTAAATACCATAATGTGGAGTTTTCGATATTTTGACCTTTTATCTTTGATCAATATCGGCCATGTGCAGTGACAACTTCGTAAATGCAAAATATATTTTTTTAATTTTAATGTTTAAGCATTAAATGGTCTACTGAAGTACTAATATAATTATCATTAATAAACTTACTCTAAATACTACCTTAGTAGTGTCTCGACATAAATGGTAAACAACCCTTCCTTAGCATTCGGGAAAAAGAACCTTAACTAAAAATATTTGTTTTTATAAATTCTAAGGCTCTTATTTATAAATTGTTCTCATTGGTCAATTTTGGGGGCCGGTTTCGTTCGTAAATATGTAATTTATTAATGTAAACGGCATCTCTAGATCCGTCTCGAGACTTGAGAGCGATTTTTAAATACGGAGCTTCATGTTACACTTTTACACCACTGGTGACTAGCCGCTGCTCTGCATGCTTTTAACTTTAAACGATACTTGTCATATTATATATTATGTTGTGTGTCCTATGCCTTTGAAGATATTTATGATATTTATTATACAAACTTCTATTAAAACAAAGAGAAAGAAAATTATTTATGAAGCCCAGTTCTTAAGTAATAGTAAATTAGCAATTTCCTAGTACCCTTTATAAAATAGAAAGTTAATATTTAAAAGTACCTTGGCAAAACCCTTAAACTAAATAACATGTATTGTTATGAAATAACGACACAATTACGAGATTGTCCCTGTATAGCGTCGATACCTTATGCATTTAATACAATAATTTATAAAAGGGATATCAAATTGACTATCGTTGTTAGACGTGTCTCTTTCACACTTACAGCATTAGAAAGAGCCAGATGCTACGAATGTATCCTTAGGTGTTTAATATTCGCTTGCGGCATGGTGACCGTTTTGTTTGGTGGTACTTACACATATATATACGTACTAATACCACCGCAGCTACTGATTTGGTGGTGGTAAGTACAGGTTTTAGGGTATGTAATTTTATTCAAAACATAACCTAAAAGAAAGATTCTTGTAAATGATTTTGTGACATTTTGATTGTTGTTTACCTTGTTTGCTGATTATTGTCAGTTTTTGCTTTCTTAGTTTGTTTATAGTCCTACGGAAATATGTATTTGAAATTAAAAGCCTAGGTAAATTTTCTATTAAATAATATAACCTAGCCAACAATTGAAAACCGCCAAATATATAGCTGCGATGGCATTAGTATATATGGAAGTACCTGTTTGATTTTTGTTTAGTGTAGTTAGAAAAAGAAAATTTGTATACATAAATATCTAATTTACAAAAAAAAATGCAACTACTGTATTCTTAATTTCTGAAAAAGAAAAAAGAAATTTAAAGTAACCTAATAATGTCTTTGAATAACTTATACTATATTATACAAAAAAAAGTGATCAATATTAAATTTTAATAGTATCTTTAAGTTACGAAATTGAACCCTCCAAAATAATGTAAATTAAATAATGTTTATTAGAGGCATCAACGATATGTATTTAACTGAAAATTTAAAAATAATTTTATCGTAACTAAACAATCTATCAAGAACTCGGTCTACAGTTTGGCGGCCATCCAGACAGTATGCACGGTCGAACTATTTTAGTCTTCGCGTCCTTCGTTATTTGTTTCTCTCAAAGTTTTATTTTTATATTTCATTGCCATTGTTACATAATCTTTGTTTACATTTAAAATGTGCATTTTATTGGTATCTATGGCAGAAATATGGCTTGTGAAATTTAAAAAGAACAAATGTAATTTGATATAGCAAGCACAATTACAGATAATAAACGTATTATAGATTAAATATAGGTAAATTATAATACAACGAAATATGATGAACTCTTAAATTACTATTAATTTCTAGAAGGAAAAAGTATATGGACCGTCATAAAACTACTTGATTGTGTTTTAACTGTCGAAACGTAACAGGATAAATAAATCTAAATATAAAAATATTGTTAAGTACTCATTGTACAGCCAAGGACTTTACGATCTAACAGTGGTTCTCTATTAATTCCAATTTGTGTCCCTTTTTCTAGAATGAAAGAGAAAAAAAAATTGTAACTAATTTCCTACTTTTTCAATGATATACAATGATTTTGATCCTACAATGTTTATAACATAATATATGTGCTAATACAATGTATATACATTGTCCCTACAAAAAAATTTTACAAAGAATTTTAATAAAGATTTATAAATGTTACATCTTAGTTAAAAAATTACTGGTTTTCCCTAGAACTGTGTTCGAATCTAGGTCTAATTGCTATGACATAAAAAGAAATTATAACAAATTTTAATACAATCTTGTCGGCCGACAGTTGTATCGGCAATATCTGGTCTGGTAGCGGAGGTCAACCAGCAGATGGAGGCGAGCTACACTCAAAACCAACGACAGGTGGCTCTGCATGCTCACCCATCATCATGTGGAAATGCTCCTTTCATAGCTTTACCATATTTATTTTGATTAATTTTTATATTATTTCTTCATTTGATTTTTACTCTAAGTAATAAATCGTCTTATATTCTTGTTTACTTGTCACCCTTTTTTTGTAGAATACTAATTGTTTTAGATGTGTAGTTTTTTTTTAAGTTTTAAACTGCCTAAATGTTGGTGGTACCTTTTTTTTTGTTGGCGGTTATTTAGCTTATCTGTGGTAACTTGACTAATGGATAAATTAAAGATATATATTTAAAAATATATATTTGCCACAAACATCCTGGAAGTCAATTTACAATTAAAATAAAAATTTTGTATATTTCAAATCATGTAGTGGTATGTCTTATGATTAAACTTTTGCAGAAATTTGATTTATACTTACTCTTTTCGACCTTATTTTTATTAATCTGTTCTTTAGATTATTTTTGTTACAATGTACCTTTATTCATTAAAATCGTACGCTATTTTTTTTAAATCGTGTTCCTTTTGCAAAATCTAAATTTATCATAAAATCACGATCAACGTTGTTGGCACAGTAAATCTGATTATGAAGGGAATGCCTTAAAATACCTTTTGGCAGTATAAAGTGTAGTAGAAATTTATTAATAATTCGCTCATTTATTTCTGTTGGCATTTCCATTGCGTTTTCCTTCTATTTATTTTGTGTTTTCACCACATTTTTTTTAATGTTCGCTGTTCATCTGTCTGTTTGTTCTAAGCTACCTGGCTTAACGGCAAACTAAACTTAATTTTTGATATCTTAACTAATTGATTATAATTAAACTCTAAAAAAATATATCATAATTAAGAGAAAATATAACCTAATAAGAAAAAATACGTCAAAATATAACTAGTTACTAAGTGTTTTATTTAGTATTTCGCTTGATTATAAAAGTAAATAGACTACTTTATAATTTCTAAGCTTTTGCAGATTTGGCTGTTTGGTAGATTTGTTAGTGTGACCTGAATAGTATTTAGTGTTTATATAACCTTTTTTGTCCTGATATTTTTTTCTTTTTAGTAAAATTTGCGTTTAGATATTTGATCGAATATAGAAGATGTTTTAAGTTGAATTGAGTTTGAGTTGTAGATATTGGCTTTTTATACATTACTTTCTATTTAAAAACTTGCTGGCAATGATAGTAATTTTGCCTTTATCTCTCATAGGAAGCACAGGATAATGCTCGCCCTTACACTAATGGAACTATTCTCTTGAATAGTGGTCCTGTTCACATAGTCGCTAGTGAATATCGGGAAACCAAAGAAAAAACTCCTGAACCACAAAAAGAAGCCTCTCCTGAGAAATTGGAACCACAACAAAATGTAGATAAAAGTAGCGGAGAGATTGACTTAGAAACCTCTGCAGAAAAAGTTCAAGATGATATAGAAAAATATACTAATGTTATTAAGTCAAATGAAAACGATGAAAAAAAAGTTATTGCGCAAGAAAAAGATGACGAAAAGTCAGCAGAAGTTAATGTAAATGAAACGAACAAAAGTGTGCCACAAGAATCTGTTGAACAATCTGAGCTAATTAAAGTAGAAGAAAACGATTTACAAAAAGAAAAAGAGTTAGAGGAAGCTGCTAAAGAATATGATAACTTTGACATATCAAAAGTATCAAACGAAAATATTGTTGTAGAATCTCTCGCTAAAGATATTGATGATTCTGAACAAGTGAAACATGAGGAACAACCTGTAGTTGAAGATATTGAAGAAATCAATAATGTTTTACAATCAGATGAAGTGGAGAAGCAAGACTTAGCAAAAGTAGCAGATGATTTCTTAAATGAAGAAATAAAAGAAGAAGAAAAACAAAGAGAAACAACACCAGAGTTACTTGAAGAGGCCATCAAAGAAGATTCACCGGTAGTGGATGAGAACGTAGAGGAAAATCAAAGTGTAAAGGTATGTAAGTTTAGAGTTTAGTTTTTATTACTTGTTACCTAAATACATAGGTCTATACATGAATAATTGTGGCGTTGAGTTCAGAGTGAAAAAAAAAATAACTTGCGAGCTTGAACACAATTTATGTTCACTTTTTTCCTACTATGAATATTGAAATACTATTAGTATCAAAAAAATCAACTATTCAACAAATTGATACCTAAAAACATTTCTAAATTCATTTCAAACCATGTATTTACTAGGTTAAAATAGAGAAAAATTATAAAATCTCGGTTTCCTTTCAATTTTACTTTTAGTTATGGTTTAACCCAAACATACAAGTTAATCGGTAAACCACTTTATATCCGGCAATTAGTAAGTTATTAACATATTGCGTTAACCAAATATTTCCAGGTAATCGCTAAACCATACATTTTTATTCATACTTACTTATTATCAGGTGATCGGCATGGAGTTAACGGCTCATCCAGCTGACGGCGGTGCCTACAAACCGGACCTGCCCAAACCGTTACCGCCAAAACCGGTAAGACCGTATATCAATGTAGTACACGTAGTTCAGACTATGTATGATTGATGTTGTATTTGCATGAAATGTTGCATATAATGAAATAAAATGGTCAAGTGCGAGTCGGTCTCATCCACTAAAGGTTCTGTTGACCTACTATATTTCATGATGATAGGCCAACAAGAACTTGACTTATAGAAGTTGACAAACTAAATGTATGCACAAAATTTTCTTGAATTGAACTACAAAATATATCTTTGTAATGGTTTTTACTATGATATACCCATAAATTTTTAATCACTTTTTTATTTTTTCCTTCGTTTCTTTTCATAATGCATTGTATGTTCTCCCTAGTTGGAAAATTTCATAGTTGTAATGTTAAAAATGACCCTATAGATATTGATGACGCGGCGACTTAAAAGCTTATTTATTTTAATACTCCTAGGGACGGTAGATCTCGATATTAATTTAAAATTAATATCTGCACGGGATCTTGAGATAAATTCTTCTCAAGTTCTCAAAGTTCTTGTCAAGCAAATAAATGAATTTCTATAAATTTTTTACAAATCAACTTTGACAACAAATAAAATTTTTTACAGAATTTTATTATTATTTAAATATTATAATGTTTTATTATAACATTAAATTAATATAACTATTATTTCTATCTTCTAACAATAAAATAAAATTGCATTAGGACTATTCAAATGTTTTTTCCTCTTTCATAATTAAGATCCTGAAACAGCATGATGCATAAATTTTAGATTGTAATTAATAAACTAAAAAAAAAACGAATGTACAAAATTAATAGGAATATTACATTCCAGTTTAATTTAACTCAAATTTTTGTATGTTATTTCTTTTGTTGTTTCTGGTTGTAGTTAATGTTGTCTAATTAAATATATATGCTTTTTCTACAGTCATTTTGAAAATATAGTATTTTTCAATTTTTTACTTCATGCAATAAAAAATAAAATATATATATATAGTTTTTCAGTTGTATTCATTCATTCTAACATTCCTTAATATATTAACAAAACCATCGCTAATTTTATTTTTTATTGCATGAAGTAAAAATTGAAAAATACTATATTTTCAAAATGACTGTAGAAAAAGTGAAGTAAGACTATTATTACTATATTGAAAAAAAATTGCGAAAATTTAAAAAAAATGCAGAATTGAAAAACAAAATTAAAAAAGTGTTCTCTCCGGCGGGGAATCGAACCCCGGTCTCCCGCGTGACAGGCGGGGATACTTACCACTATACTACCGAAGACGTGATAGTTTTAATGGAATTAAGATACACAAGTGAGGTTGTTGAGTTTCTCATTATTTTAAAATAAAAAAATCTTTAATAATTTAATTATTTATATGCAATTTTAACGGTACCGGTAATAACATTTTTGATATAATTAAATAAAAGTCAATTAATATCATTGTTACCAAAATTTTAATCAGATTTTCACATATTATATATATTTAATCTGTGAAAATCAAATTTAAATACAACCATGTCAAAATGAATATTTGCAATAAAAAAATAATAATAATTAATTATAAGCAAAATAAATATAATTTCAGCACGAAGCTGACGATGTGAAGTCAATATTCCTCGAAACGGAAATTCCACAACAATCGCGTGTTCTAATTGCGGACTTCGAACAGAACGACGGGGCGAAACCCGAGCCCAGAGATACGGCCCCGGTGAGTTATATAATTATTTTCTTCCTTTATATTTCTATTACAAAAAACCTTTTTATTTCTATTTAATTAAAATGTAAAAGCGCAGTACACCCAACATAGTAACAAAGATCCTAATTTCGGCGAAAAATGAGGAATGGAGTGTCTTGACACTTTTAGAGTTTAGGTTTCCTCTGTCTACCCTGCTGTGAGCAGGATACAGCACCGAGCTGATTTTTTATGTATTTTAAAGATTATTAGATTATATTCTTGAAGTAAGAATAATTCTCATATTTATTGAAATAAATTTTTGCCCGTCGGCGCTTCTTCTATTTGTACTCAAGGTAATAATTAAATAAAAAAAATAACATTTTATTTTATTTTATATATAAATATCTAACAATTTTTTTTATAGTACAACAGTACAGATAGCAAAAAAATGCTTCTTTTTTTTAATTTGTAGTTGGTGGTTAGCGGGAAGATCACACTCTCGCTGATACAAGACGCGCCGCGCGACACTCCTGACCGAGATCTAGGTATTATAACTCATGTTTTTCAATTCATATCATTATAAATATATCGAGACCAGTTGTGGCGCAGGGCCGCAAGCGTGTGACTGTAAACGTGACAGGTTGTGGGTTCAATTCCCACACGAGAAAATGAAATGTTTAAAATTTTTGTTTCTTCGCTATGGTATCGAGTTGAGTTCTGCCTTTCAACATTCAATGCCTAGAGAATTTGGTGGAAACGGAGTGTCTTAACATTAGGCTCCCGATCTACCTAGGGAGCCTACTGTTAAGATACTTCGTTCTTAATTTTCCGCTCAATTTTCGAGGCATTGCGTGTCAAGTGGCGGAATTGAACGCCGCGCATTATTCTATTCAACATTATTTATGAAATATAATGTTCTACGTAATTTTTATTTCAGAATCAACGGTAGATGATTTCACAACGGCGAGTGGGTTCACGCAACCGGCGGCCGAGGTACAATCTTTTTTAAAATATTTTATACATAGTTATATATTTTTAGAAACCAGACTAGACCAGACAGACTAGACCAGAGTGGAGAAATGAAAATCATTTTTAAATAATCATTTCCCGAGTAGGAATCGAACTCACTGTCAGCACAACCGGATGAACATTTGACAATCAAACGCCATCCTACACCATCAATAACACCTGTAAATCTTTTAAACTAATAAAAAAATATATATATTCTAGAATAATGACCAAAATACTGTAGTACTTTCTGATACGACGTTTCTTATATAATTTCATGGGTACTTCACTGACGGTACTTGGCAATACATTATTGTGAGACAGTATAAGTGCGGGTTCACTTCCTGTGAGTTCCCGACTGTAACGTGGGTGCCAGGATACGACTGCTATAATATATAAAAAAATACTCTTTACAGAAAGAAGACGATTTATCTGAGGAAGAAGAAATTGAAGAAATCGAAGAAATAGAAGAGATTGAGGAGGAGGAAGAAGTAGAAGAAGAACCAATTATTAAGAAAAAATGAACTGATAGCGTTAGGAAGGATGGGAGGCTAGTTGTGTATGTGTTGATTGGATTTTCGTACAAACAGACAAACATATAGACCGATCAACAGGGAAACTATCAAACACACATTTAAAAGAATTAAAATGATATTCAATTTTCTTTATGACAATTTTTTAATGTAAATATATTTAACGTTTTTTATTTCTTCGGATTCAGAGATATACAGATACGAAGTCTCAAAAGTTAATTTTTATTTTATCTGTTAATTTAATAAATTAAAAATAATTATAGTTTTTTTTCTAACGAGTCATTCATACTTGCAATGTTTAATATAAATCTAAACCAATACATACATCGCTGGCCTCGGTATAGTTTTCTACGTAATGGATATACAATTTTAAATATACGTAGTTTTTATCTTAACTTAGTGGAATTTACATTATACTCTGTGTAATTAAAAAAATATTAACCGCCATTTTGATGATAGAACATATACTTATTTTTAACTATAAATTCCTATTAATGTTGTAATAATATTACAGATTCCTTAATATTCTCACAAGGAATGAGCGTTTTATTATATTCTATCAATTTTTTTTATATTATATCTGTGCTTTCCTTAAAAAAAATAGAAAATTCAAATTTGAACTGAAACAAATAAAAATTTGTTTCAGTTCAAAAAAAAATTTTAAAAAAAAATTAAGTTACGAATTTATTGGAACTTCGACTGGTGTTCTGTTCATGTGCCAAAATTTATTAGAGAATTTAGAAGAATTTTAAATTAAATAAATTTTGACGGTTTTAAAGTAAACTTATATACGAGTCATGTTTTTTAAATTTAACAGCAATATTTAGTTATTGGGACTTAATTGATTATTTAGTTATGATCTAATATGATCTAAAATAATAGTAATACTATAGTATGAAAACACGTTTTATTTTATTTCCCAAATATAAATCTGAATGTTGATTGCGTTATTTACTTCGTTGTATACGTAGTCGTACATAACATGTACGCCTTCCAAAACTATACTCTTTTTGCAATTTTGTTATCTTTTGTATCACATAATTAAATAAAAAATATATATATTGGGTAGACTTTACTTCTTTACTTTAGACATGATTAAATTCTATTATATTGTAATGAGTGTTAAGTAGGAAAAATAATTGTGATTATTTCTAGTCAAATTATTACAAAGTTGGCATTTCTGTTTATAATATTTGAATGTTGTTTCTTTGAAATTTATAATATGTTTCTTCTTTATTGTTAAACTTTTGATGAGAAATAACTGTTTATTTCACTTTTGTAAATGTTACATAGATACAAATGTGAAATTAAATATAGATTTATAGATTATTTCAATTAAAACTAAAGAGGCAGTTTCATGCTTTTTCCCGCAGCAGAATAGATAAAAGTGACGTAGTGTTAAGACACTCCGTTCCCCACAGTTTTAGGACCATTTCACGTTCAGTGGCGGAACTTAACGCCGCTTATTCAAATTAGTGTTAATCATCATTATTAGGTAGTGGGATAACGTCTGACTGTAAAAACTATAGTTTTGGGTTCGATCATCACTGAGAATTGATTGCATATAATTTTATGTTGCCAGCTGCAATAGACGAAGCGTGGCGTTGAATGTTGCCGTAGGTAAAAACGTGAAACTGCAATAAAATAATTGAATTATGTCATATAGCTAGTACTTACAGCTAAAATAATATTTGCCATAAAAAAATAGCAAGAAATAATAAAAATTAACACTTAATTTTGTAAATGCTTGGACGATACCATAATGTTCAAAGTTTGACAGATTCAATAATAAATTATTATGATTTTCTAGTTCCAGCGTGGCTTCTTGAACTTCTGCATTTAATTCACCTTTTCATGCCTGTTTGCTTCACTTTCTAAACTGTAATAGATTATTTGAATAAAATATTTAGTTTTTTTTACTTGTT
>DWAP01004451.1:0-10954 GCA_018230625.1 Heliconius eleuchia
CGATGTCTGGAAATTAATTCTTACTACTACTTCACGCTGTATCCCTAGCGGGGTAGTCAGTTAGAACGGAGCGCCAAACGCTATGGTCTCTACATATCTCTTTCGCTTCGTCCACTGTCATTAACATTTTTTACGTGACCTTGACTATCCTTGATACTGTGTTCTCGAAGGTCAACCGAGGTCTTCCCCTATCTCTCTTACCACTCACTTAATCACTCATTCGTTCGACGTGCCCAAACCATCTGAGCACGTTCTTCTTCATTCTCACCGTCATCGTCATTCAGTTCTTTTTTAAAAATAAAAAAAATATTCCTCATTCTTACCCCGTAACGGCTCGTGCTTCAACTAATACAGTCAATGATAATTGTACGACGGCATCTATCTGATAGGCGACGTCATCTCGTAGGGCCTAAGAACTTTGCATATGTTAAGAAGACGCGTGCGGCCAACACTCACTTCATTTACATATTGACATTTAATACGGCAAGTTATGTAAATTGTAACACTTTTATAGAAGAAGTAGAATATATTGAAAGGAATAAAAGACGTTTGAATGAAGCGTGAACTATATCATTTATAAATGAAATTTAAATATGAAATACTCATTTTTTTTGTATTATATGAAGCTAAATTTTATATATATTTATATATTCAATTTTTTCTTGTTTCCATGATTCATAACAAAGCAGGAAAAACTAACTAAACTTCACCAAAGAAAGCAACGGATTTAATTAAATTAAATTTATTTGATTATTATAAGTTAGTGCTGTAGCCCTACTGACCTTTATGGCGACACCGGTTAGGGAGGAAAGAGGGTACTCTGTCCCTGACAAAATACACGCACTAAGTGCCTGCTTGAGAGGATGTTATCGGCGACAAGGGCCTCCTGCGGAACTCGAACCTAGGCTACAGAGCGTTGAATTATTATAATTTTACATTTTCCCGAAAAGTATACATCCAAATTACACATTATAAAAACAAAACTTATGTTCATAAAGTTCTTTGATTATGGAACAACTTTCGTCCGTAACATTCAATATACATGCCTTGCAATTTTCAATATTATTTTGTAACAAAATGCAATATTGTAACTTATTTATAAGAACTAATAAAATTAAATATTTTCAAAGTATAATGTAATTGCATATATTTAACTATTTCTGCAGCGCACGTGGTTAAAGTGGTTCGATGTCGTTCATCATTATTGTTATTTAATTATTTAAGGTTAACAAAAAATAACAACGTAATGTTATATAACCTGTAGTACTCCTGGAGAATGATACAAATACAAAACAAAAGTAAATCCGACCAGTAGTTCCAGAGATCTTAGCGTTTAAGCAAACAAACTTTTCCGCTTTGTTATATATCTATTGGTATAGATAGTTTTTTTTTGCTATGCAATTATAAAGACAATACATTTTACACGTGTAAATGGCTTCTTATAATTTAACAGAACATTAATTCCTTATTTATTATTATACTAAAATATAACCTATGTGCGTTACGGTTACATAAACACTACATTTAATATCGACTTCAATTTGCATATTTCACACATATCTTCTCTTATATAAATGACTACTTACTTTAGCTTCTAGTTTTATCCTGCTTACAGCAGGGAAGTCAGAGGGAACCTAGAATTAAGACACTATTCTCCAATTCTCTCTTTCAATACATTGCGGTAGATGCGTCGCTGTTTGACTTGTTGCCAGTGCGATGAATTAAAAATATTAAACTCCATGAAGCGGGTATCGAACCCATCACCATCATGCAATTTTACTATAGTCATAATAAAATTGCATGACGGTGCCAGAGCCACAACAGCCTAATGAATATGAATATGATTTCTTTTCCAGAGGAAAGTATTATATATCTTGAGGTAGATACGTCACGCGAACCTCTGAGGCGGAGGCTCGTGCGTAGAAAATATGCATTATTGAGTATAATGATATGGCGAAAGGGTCAGGATTTACATATAACACCTATCAACGAACATAAGTTAAGGAGGTGGCGTTAAGAGAAATTATTTTTTTTTATAAAAAAATATGTTTTTTACATTAATTTAAATAAAATTTTACATTTTATGGTGACAAGAGTTAATGATTTGCATAATTGTAGCGTTTTGTTCGACATTTTCTGTTTATTATTTTATTAGTATGGATGGATATTTTAATGCATTTTTATAATAAATTAAAATTAATAAAAAAATAATTTAAGTCACGAAACAGATATATAGACGTTAAATTCACAAATCGAGCGTAAAAAATACTAAAACTTACATAAAAAAATTCTTAAACCCCAACACAGTACAAACAAAACCAACATAATTCCACACAAAACACAACACTACAAGACTTCAATACAAGACACCCATACATTCTTCCCACATACAATGTTATACAATCGCAAAGCCGCAAACGACGATATCTAAATATAATAAGAACTAGAACATGCAAGTGTAAATGAGCGACCGAAGCCCTACCGTTGCAGGCGCAGGGCTGTAGGGCTTCCAATTACCTAGGCCAGTAATTAAATACGGTATAATTATTTAATGCAATCAGCATTATTACATCTGTACTGTATTTTGATATATGTATGTATATGTAGCGCGATAAACGGGTTATATAAGGCTTTTATATTTGCATAGAATTAGATGTTATAGAGACCGTTGTGGTGCAGTGGTAGAGTGTGTGATTGTTAGGCGACGGTTCTGGTTTTAATTTCACTTGGGGGAATGAGTTACTTAATATTTTAATTTTCTCGCTCTATTTACAATTCTGAAAAATGAAGGCTGAAAAATTCGGCAGCAACCGGGAAATGAAATAAAATATTAGATACATCTCTTACAGTACCATGAAGAAGTCAGTATAAAGATATTATTAATATATTTTTTGTCATTAAAAAAAATCGGGCTCGTAGCCAAAATAAAATACATTTAATCTGTATATTAAAATTATTTTATTTCGCTCCAATCCACTCCAATATTTTGGAACTTGTCTAATTAGGTACTATAAAAAGCACTAAAAGAAGAGTTCTCGAAATTTTTACGGGAACGTAAAAAAAAAGGGAATTTTCCCCTTAACGTCTCACAGTGTACGCAAAGTTAGTATCAACGACTAGCCAATAAATAAAACAAAATGCCTGTGCTATGTTTTTTTTTACTTTCAAGTTATATCTAAGAAATTATGTTTTTGCATACTTAAAATCAAATCAGCTTCAACGCCGCGCTTTGCCTCGACACCAGAGCAAAGAAATGACAATATAAATTTGAATAAATAATTCATTTCCTCGACTGAGGATCTAACCCACAACCAGTCGGGTTCACAGTCACACACTTGTGCCCCTGCGCCACGACTGGTCTCTCTCATGCTCTTTGCATACTTAAAGAATTAAAATGCCTAAACGTGACCACGCTACAGCAAAAGTTCTAATTTAACAGAACTTTCTTTAATTAATTATCTTTTATTATCATAATTTCCGTATAGAATTCGTTCATCGCCAATTTAATGTCAAACAAATAAATAATTAGTTAATAAAGATAATAATATCCGCTGTTAATGTCTGAAGAAATTGGTAGGTATATGCATATTTTATTAATTTTATGGTACATATTTCACTATCATTGGTAGATGTGTAGGCTCATCAATGGATTTTAGGGTTCCATACCTCAAAAGGATTTTTCTTTTTAGGGTACGGAACCTTTATAGGATAATTTTGTTGTCTGTCTGTCTTCTAATATTTAGGTCTACACGGCTCTCTCTTGCAGCACGGAAAATGAATAGTTTTAGTTAGATTTAGTACTATTATATTTTTAAAGGGAAGTAAAAAAACTCACGAATTCTCGTGCTAAGTTCCGCCTGGTTCCCTGTCTAGATTCGGAGTAAAGCGTGAAGCAAAAATTCATTCTCAAAATCATAACGCTCACCTAGTTACTTTACTCTCACAAAATTTTGCCTACTTAATTAATTAATTAATTAATTATTTTATTAAATGTTTTATTATATTTATGCCCTTATTTTAAACTTTCATTAGTGTAAATATAAAGTAAAGTAACTTGGTATAGGGCAAAAATGAGTCACTGAAAATACGATAAGTTGTGAGTTCGATTCCCACTCAAGAAAATGAAATGTTAAATATTTCTATATTTTTTGCTCTGAAATCGAGGCAAAGCGCGACGTTGAGTACCGCCAATAAATACACAATGCATGCAAAAAAAAATATGGAATTTTAGCGAAAAACAGGTCCATGCGTGCATCATACAGTGTAACTCAAAAAAAAATAGTAACTTAGTTAATTAATCAAGCATATATTTACTATAGATCGATATGCATAGTTCAGTCCGGGTCCGGCGTCGGACGGTCAGCCGCTTCCGGTTGCCTCCGTCCGACCCATGTCCGTCATGGTTGCCATTGTATACCCATAATAATTGTCACGGCATTGAATTATTGGATAATAGATGAAGTTTAGAAACACCGAATAATCGATTTTTATATTCGATTTCGTAATTTATTAAATATTTAAAAGAAACGGAGAAAATTGAGGTTAATATTTAGCATTAAGCAACGATTTAAAACGCAGTTGAGACATGATACCATGATGTCGTTGCATACAATGATATAACGACATCGCGCCTACCTTGTGTTTTCTACATTAGATATAGATCTAAGGTACATTAGTAGAGGGTATTGAGAGGAGGGCAGGGTAGGCAGAAGGAATCTGGACATCTAGATTAAAGATTTTTAAAGAAGTTTAAAGATAATTCGTAATAAACTCTTCTGCTTCTCTTCTGTTCTGCCGTTCAACAAGCATTGCTTGTTGAACGGCAGAACTCAACACCGCGCTATGCTTCGTTACCAGAGCGAGGAAATGAAAATATTATGTATTTCATTTCCTCGAGTGGGGATCGAATCCCCAACCAGTCGCGCTTACAGTCGCCCTTCGTTCCGTTTCGCCACGACTGGCCTCAGAAAAAATCTTAAATTTAAACAAAAATACATAAATCCATTCGGTCTCAGAGTTGTCTGTCCAACACTTAGACTCACTTTGTTTCTTTTAGGTTTCGTTGAAACGCAATAAATATATCCAAATAGTATTAGCAAGAAATACTGAACCTGAGACCTTGCCATTATTTAATTTATTACAACCACAGCAAGTCGACATTGTGGCTTAAAACGGTGTGAGTTTATATAAAGCCTACGTAAATCTTTGCGTAGGTGTGTGTACACGTTCCTTTAGAAAACAATATTATTCTATTAATATTTCTACTTTACGATAGTCCACTTCTTTTATTGATACTTCTAATTGATATTATACGAATATATTATGTTAATTTCATAACAAATGTATCATTATAAATTGAGAGTTTCCAAATCGAATCACAATAGATTTTTTAATGGCCACCAATATGTAAATATATGATAACTGCGTTTTTATATTGAGTGATGTCACGAAAATATTCGATATTTAATAATTATGTTTGGAATAACTAGAGGCCAGTCGTGGCGCAGCGGCACAAAGTATGACTGTACCGAACCGACAGGTTGTGGGTTCGACGACATGAAATATTTACACAAATTTATATTTCCATTTCTTTGCTCTGGTGTCGAGGCATAGCGTGGCGTTGATCGACGCAATGCCTCTAGAATTCCGCAGAAAGTGGGGAACGGAGTGTCTTAACACTAGGTTCCCTCTGCTTACCCTGCTGTGTGCGGGATGCAGCGTGAAGCTGACATTTGGAATAGCCTAGAGTCAAGCTGATTTCCTTGGTTTTTGTGCATATACATAAACATATATAAAAAAGCATACAACTTGAATACTTAATCATAGGTAAGCGTTATCCCACTTATATAAATATAATTAAAAGCTTATATAGTAAGTTACGTTGCCTTAACAAAGTGCTTGCACCTCTTAAGCGGCTAAGCTGATTTTTATAAGACATAAATAACAATTGACAAGGCTTTCGATTACGAGAAACCTCACTGTAATCCGTGCAGTCATTCAGGAGCTACGGTGCCACAAACAGACACGTCAACATATAACAACTCTCTGTTTGTGAATACGTTTAAAAAACGCTAAGAGAGAGAACCCAGTGTTAAGATATTCCATTATCAGTTTTTCGCCGCAATTCAAAACATTGCATTTTGAGAGATAAACGTTACATCTTACCAGAGTAGTTAAGCGAAAATACATTTACATTACATTACTCAGTAAGGATCGAATCCACAACTATTGCTTACAATCAAATACTATCCCACTACGCCACGATAGCCTCAACCTAAGCTATAACAATACAAAATTAAAATATAAATGTTTAAGTTGACAGATCGCTAAAGATATAATTCACAAAACAAGTTTTAAATAATTATGTAGGAATTTTAAAAAATATATTAACATGGATCGACTTAAAAATATTACTCTTCTAGGAGTAAATTTATGGTATGACATAATGAATTATTTAAATTCCACTTTTTGTTTTCACACCGTCTAAATTAATTATTTTATATTTTCTCTGCTTTACTCTGGTAACAAGACCAAACGCAGCGTTGAGTTCCGCCAGTCAACACGCAATATCGAAAATTCAGCGAAGGAATGAATAAAGCGGTGGAACGGGAGTATCTTAATTTACTAAAAGCGGGATACAGCGTGAAACTAAAAAAAAATGTAAATTTATGGCAGCTACAACATAATGATATTCCTCTTTTTGTTTTAATTTACCTAATACGTCTATAAGGACGGCGCGAGGGTGGCTATCTCCAATCTTGACCGCTTCACGCGTTTCTGACACACGATACTTATCGCTTATATTGAAACACGTGTTTTTTTCATAATCACCACTTTGTCTATGTAATTTGAGTGTTTAATTTTGATAGATCACCCCAAAAAGTGACATTTCTGTCAATTTTTTTAACGTTAGTTTTGTTCTTTTCAAGTACTTTCATTTAAATGAAAAAAAAGGAAATGATAATTTATTTTGAGTAACGTTATCTGTTGTTTGCATAAGATCTTCAGTACATAGTGTCTAAAAGTTGTAAACAACAGTGTAGAGTCAAAAAAATAGTTAAATATAAATACTTTTACAAAAGATTCATCAATTTTCTTAGCGCTCTCTATAGAACTTAATTTAGAACGTTGTTTCCAAATGTACATGTCAAATCAAATCAAATCAGCTTCACGCTGTATCTCGCGCACTGCAGGGTAGGCAGAAGGAGCCTAGTGTTAAGACACACCGTTCCCACCTTTCTGCCGAATTCTAGAGGCATTGCGTGTTGAGTGGCCGAACTCAACGCCGCGCTTGTCCTCAACAGCAGAGCCAAAAAATGCAAATATAAATAAAAATAAATATTTCATCTCCACGTGTGGAGATTGAACTCACAACCAATTGGTTTTACAATCACATTTTGTGCCCCTGCGCCACCACTGGCCTCAATTTTCTAAAGTCTCTATTATTATTAATTTTACTCAACTAATAAATAACTTGAGCCTAACTTTAGTTATTTCAGACATCGAATGTCATGTAAAAGCAACATATCCGCGTTATACGAGGGTACACTCTAGACAATGATATAGCAGTCAAATAAAGTACGTATACGAGGTGCAAATGTCTTATTTATGGGTTATTGTATGTCGAACACACAGTTTTCACATGCTTAATACTTATCCCTTTGCTACCTGAGCCGTTACTGATTTGCGGTGCTTTATTGATTAAATAGACGTCGTATTTATAGACGTGGCTGTATAATTTACTTTTTAATTTAAAAGATATAAAAACATAAAATAATCATTTTAATATATAAATATATACAAATTTAAGCACATATTATATGTTTATTAATAACAAATTAAATATAATAATAGACTTATAATTTACGAAACACTTGAAGCAAAATAGTAATTCAATAATAAAAACAAAAAAAAAAAAAATATAACGTATTAGATATCTCTACAAAAAATAAACAAAATATTTAAAAAAAACACCAGCCACCTCTACATTTCGTAGCTCTGTGCCCCTTACGATTTTTACGGTTTCCATACGAGTAGTTTGTATCGCTATTTTAATACACATTTAGGATCATTTAACCCGTACATACAACTATAGCACCGTAGCATGCCTCGTAGGCTATATAAAACGTCAGATATGGTTATTTTATTTGATATAAAGGGTGTGCGAAATACTGTCATAACATTTTGAATTCTATCATACTTGGAGTTTAATGTTTCTTAAATGTGTGAAACGATAAGGATTAGAACTTAGTGAGAGTTTTATGTGATGTAAAAATACATCGGGAACATATCGATGTTCCCTAGGTATAGTATCGTATATGATTTAGTTACTTTTTAAACGTATATGTAATCGAAAACTGTTCTTGTAGGAACTTCAATATAGCAATAAAAGAATTATGCAATTGTTTACTTTCTATACTTTACCTAGAGATTGTCGATATGTAGAATTCATTTATAAATGTTGTATACATTAATGAAATGAACGTTATCTGAGTACCCCGCTAGGAACCCCGTGAAACTAACGAAGACGTGGAGGCGCAGGGACAAAAACGTGCAACTATAAACGCGACGGTGTTGGATTTGATTCCCACTTTGGGGCATGCAATAGTTAATATTTTAATCTCCTCGCTATGGTAACGAGGTATAGCTAATCAACAAGCAATGATTTTTCCGTGGAAAGGAGAGAACAAAAGTGTCTTAATAGGGAACGTAGTGTTTTAACACTTGTTTCCTCCTATCCACATAGTAGAAACCTATGTTAGGGATATGGCGTGAAGCTAAAAAACCAAAAAAAATCAATGTATAGTTTAATACACGATTCACTAATAACAAAAAATATATAAAAGTAAATAAATGAAATAAAAATGTAGCCATACAGCTCCAGTTAACTAAAATGCAATTTTTTGAAGTTCAATATTTATCTTCTATACATTACTATAGTAAATAAGTATAAGGATTAAAATTCGTTTTGCAGGGGACCTCGAAAGTAATACAAATATATCACTTTTCAATACACAAGCAAAGTTTGGGGCTCATTGTGGTACCAATAAATGGCGACTTCTGATTTCTCTCATCGATTCTCAAAGTTTTATAGATAGATTGTTTAAATTAAAATTTATAAAATAAATATATATATAATTATTATCTTAGATATGAAATACATATAGTATGAAAATTAATATTCATACTGTATATATTTCATATCTAAGATAAAATTTTCGTTTTGTGATCTGATTAGGAACAGTGCGACGTTTAATTACGTCACCTATTTACTATGTAATATCTATTAAATCAGGAATCAGAGTATGGATATTGTGGTAGATTTGTGACATTGGAAAGAAATAATATAAGAAACTTTGAGAAGCAACATCAAGTCATACATTGACGATCACCCAACGTATTATTCGCAAAACCTTTACGCTTAGTGAGCGCGGTTCAAAACACTTTCAGTTTATTAAAACCGTCTTATATCCGAAGATGTGAATATTGTAAATTTGAGCACGCAAATTCACTCTTTATTACTTCTTCTTTATGATACATAATCCCTTATATATACAAATCTTGTTCAATATATTGTATTACTGTATTTTTTAATTCCGTTACAATATTGTATTTTAACGGTATACCTCAATAAATATTTAAACTTTGTATTAATCGAAGATTTTTTTCTACTTTATTTGTTTTAGCCTTTTATAATAATAGCATGTACAATACAATACAAATAATAATTCTGAAATCGTTTTTTTTATGATTTTAAATAAATAAACCCCTAAAAAGTTTTGCTTTAAATTTTTCTTTGAAAGTTAAAAGAAAACATTTAAGGGCGCGACACACTACAGCCGATAATTAAGGCGTATTCAAACTTCGATCGGAAACTATAAATAATAGAAATCCGGATCGGACCGGATCTCCTTTGTGCAATTATAATAACTCCTGAATACCTTCCAACCCTTTCCAATCGATCAGATTGGTTTAATAACACGGTACAATTTTTCACCTTCCAGTCCCCCATCACAGGTAGACGTCAAAATAGAAAGTCTCATAGATTTAGAGAGTTTATTACGCTTAATGCTTTAATTAAAAACGATATTTTTTGTATATAAATTTAAATTATTTTCTTGATGTACCTTAACTATACAGTATAGGTTCATAATTACAAAGAATATCTAATAGTTTATTATAAAAAATAAAGCAAGTTTTAATTTTAAAACTTATGCTGAAGTATTTTGAACAGCAACATAGGTTAATTTTTTTCTATATCTTGCAAATATATTTTTATAATGTTTAACGATTAAAATAGAGATATTTTATTATTATATTTTTTATCATAAACACCCCTAACCTTACTTAAGTTTGGTGCAGAATTAAAAACATCAAGTTTCAAATGTCAGCCATCCTAACGGTTTATGAAGCTTAAAGACGTTTTATTTTTTAAAAGTACAAAGAAAAAAATAATCGACCTTAAAATTTCAAAACGCAGAAAAAAAACTGTTACAATTAGACAGTTTTTGTTCCCTGCTTTGAATTAAAGAAAAAAAATCTTTTAGTGACAGAAATACGGGATACAATGAGTGACACGTCAGGTTGGGGTCGTCCCTTCTGAGGTGTTGTGTATCAGTAGTGATTGCGATTTTGACGAAGGCCTTTGTGATTTCTTTTTTTTTACAACATAAAGCCGTATCATCTTGCATAAATTAAGGGATGTATAAAACATGAATATTCTCATACATTATTAAGTTCGGTTTGATCGATTGTATTGTTTGATAGACGATGTATGACAGCGACACTGAGCAAGGTGGTTCCCACCAGGTATTATTAAGGTTCCATTATAGTACTACATCTGCTACGTGTTTTCTTTTAATTTACTAACTGTTTATACTTATTAGGAGGCCGGTTGTAGCACAGGGGCACGAAGTGTGATTGGAAAATCGACTGGTTGTGGGTTCGATCCACA
>DWAP01004452.1:0-10953 GCA_018230625.1 Heliconius eleuchia
ATTATTCTTTTTAAGTGTCCCTCTATCCATTTCAGTCAAAATTACTAAATATACAAGCAAAATATTTTTACTATCTTATTATACATATATAGAGATAACGGCTTTTAATTGACATACATAAATACATATCCAACTAAATCGATACGAAAATTGGGTTCGTAAATTGATACGAAATATCTTAATAAATAACGAAAAATAATTCACTAAATAAGTAAATTTATACGTAGAATTATGCTTAATGCATTTAATATAACTAAACGAGTAAAACAAGGTTTGTGCATTTCCCTTATTAAAAGTAAATCTTTGATGCTAGAAAATGATATCCGCTTTAAGTTACGGAAGAAATGTATTTATAATATGTAATACAATCGTTTTCTAAACACACGTTTACTTCATCTAATGCAGACTGTATTGCAATAACTTATGGGATTGTTAGACAAACACATGAAGTTTATATAGAGCCAAAATATTTCTCTTCTTAACTCTGCGGCTTAGACTTACAGTGAAAAAATACATTACAACACAATACATTTCCGTTCCGCTACTTTCCGCCGAATTCTCAAGGCGTTGCGTGTTGAGTGGCGGAACTCAACGCCGCGTTTTGCCTCACTAGAGCCACCCAAGCTAAGTTAAGTTTTTTATATTTAAATGTTTAAGTAAATATAATATATAAACTATAAAATGTCTATCAAAATAGCTCAGTAGATTTTTTTTTTAATTTGTCATTAATTATATGTCAGAGTTCCATGTAATATTGCCAACTACAGCAATTAACATTCTTTTGCATTTAAAATGAAGATGTCAGTCAGTACGTCGACATTTTAATTATTCTTCACAATTTGTCCATATAGTCTTATTGACAGAGAGCAATTATATGTAATTTTAGGCAATTTAACGTCAGGACAACTGCATTCTACAATGTTATTTTATCATGATCTTTAAATAGTAGCTTGTTTTGGTTTATTAAAAAATACGCAAGAACATATAGAAGGTAAAATATAGCCCCTTGTATCTCAGTTGTAGGTTGGTTGGTTGTTGTGAAGTGAGTTTATATATTTAATAAGAAAATACGTGCGTGCCTTAACACTAAACTATCCCTCTGCCTACCCTGCTATGTGCAGGATTCCGAACAAAACGAAAAAAAGGGAATGAAATGACTCTCTTGGATATTTCTGCTCACCCAAATATAACGATTTTCATAATAGAATAAATTAAATGATGAAACCTAATCAACGTTTCACAATATATACATTTATGTAAATACACGTCGAGACTAGATAAAGTGAAATTTGTTTTACATAGTATTCTGTCCATGCTTAGTTACTTTAACTGTTTAAAGCGTAAGTAGATATATAAAACTGTTAATTAAACTATGACATAACAAGGATTTCGTTCATCGGTTGTATATATGGTGTTTAGGTTAGGATAACTTCGTGCGTACGAACGGTATTGCCTCATACGGATACCACGATCGAATAAGGAAGCAATGGAGAAGACTTATTATTTTATTTTAAATTGTTGATATATACTGTGTTTACATTTATATATTTAAACGAACAATCATGCTTCACATGTTTAAAATAATATTTTTGTTTAAGATTATGTAAAAAATCCTGCTATAAAAATAGATATATAAAAAAATAATATTTTTTAAATCTATAGAGATATAGAGTCGTTATAATCTAAGCTAAGATTTTAATCACGTCGCCAAAATGTTTACTTTTATTTTTGTTATATTTGCGAAATATTTGAGTAATTTAAAGAAGGAAAAAAGTATTAATATTATATCGCCTAGCATTTTTTTAGCAGAGAGTAATTTACTGGGTATTTTATTGGGTACTAGTAATATACTTCGTTCAATGGGAAACTAAATAAAATTTAGTTATCCTTTTATTTTACATTAAATTATTAGTTCCTATGACGTAGGACAGAAATGATAAGAAAGTTCTTTTTGCACCGCATGTTCTTTATTCTATTGATGGGTAAAATTTATAGATTTTAGATTCCATAGCTTACACTGTTCGCCTTACCTACTTATTACTATTAGGAAACAAATGCATTTGGGTTCAGCAAGATACACCGTGCAGTAAATTCACTATTTACTTCTATTATTTAATAGTAGTGACAGCTGTCAAATAAATAATTTAATAGTATAAGAAAAGCAGCTGAGATAATGAAGTGGCAACATTATTTTGTATTTTTTTGTAATTACTGAGCGCTGTATTCTGTAAAGACTAGTGTAAATAATCTAATGTAAATTTTAAAATCGATATTTTACGAAATAAGATTTGAAGCCATTACTACCATAGTCAGTCAGTCTCAGCATTTTAGTAGGCCTTGCTCATATGGTCGGAATTGAAGTATTTTTTTATAATTATCAATGATTGCAGCAAGGAAGGTGAAACTATACGAGTGTTTCCTTCCTTAGATGAACAAATGTTGGTTTTGTAACTTTCTCATCATTATTGTTAAACAAATAACCTTAATAATAAAGTATATATAAGCTTTTTCTATTATGTGAATCTTTTATAATGTAAGTTCTCATGTTGGACATTAGCTGATTCGAATATGGATAAACAATAAATATATATTAATTGTACGTGAATATTATGTTCAAAACATGTCCCATGTTTCAGACATTTCCCTTGTATTTAGTAAATTTTGAAAATTGTACGACACGTTTAATTAATTTAAATATATTTAATAAATTATATTATCACAAATTTTAACATATTTTTTATTAAGAATAGTTTGATTTAATTGTGAAAACTTCTATTAAGTAACATAATTCTATAATAGCATTTTACGGTCTAAATAGATTAATTTCCCCCTATATTTAAATTAGGTAACAGTGACATACGTATAGTAAGACAGATAGACAAGACGAATCTATGAAGGTTCCGTTTTTTATCATTCGGTTACAAAATCCTAAGAAATTACACATTTGAATAGAAAATTATCATAATTTAACAAAAAAAAGTTGCTTTAAAATCGTGTTCTTATCACTTTTTTTTCTATAAATACGTTTACTACTTTAACGATGGTATCTAGAAAAAACATTCTATCACGAAAGTGGGTTAGCATTTACATGCGATTTAAAATACGATGTCCAAATAGTGATAGTACAAGTTATGTTGCGAAGTCACTGAACTCAATTGTTATTTTTATATAAACTACTGATTAAGTCAGTTGCATTATTGGACCTGCACTTTTCTTATAGAGTTACGCAAATTACCTATCGTTTTGTAACGGAATATCGTCATATTAAAATTCCGCGTAAAAACAATGGATTTAAGATCGCTATGCTTTAGATAAAACCTCGAAACATTATAGTCAACTGTACTATATCTATGCTTAATAAAGGAAAAACTTATATTTTTTTCTTCGGTTACCTTAATAGTTATTAAGCTTTCTTTTTCATATTATATTCCTAGTTTCAATTTTCACACCCGCGTGACATGTTCTTAACTAATCACCAGAGCGCACAAATCAAATTGATAAATATTTCCTTCCCCCGGGAATAGAGCCCAAACAGAACCGTCGCGTACTGTCGCACCCTTGTGCTCTGAGCCACAACGGCCTCTATTCTAGGCCTATTTTCATGAAAATGTAGAAATATATAATTAATTGGTGAACTGCTTGTTAATCGTTGTTTGGTGACTGTATTGTGTATTACTAATCACTACATATGGAATAAAAAAAAGATGCCCGTCATGGCGCAGGGGCATACAGTGGGACTGTAAACGCGACTGGTTGTGGTTTCTTCGTTCTGGTGTCAAGGCAAAGTGCGGCGTTGAGTTCCGCCGCTTAGCACGCAATGCCTCTAGAATTCTGCGGAAATTGGGGAACGGAATGTCTTAACACTAATTCTCTCTGCCTATCCAGCTGCGTGCGGGATACAGCGTGAAGCTGATTTATTTATTTGATTTAATTTTTTATAGTTAATAGTCCATATGTACGCTTAAATCTTTAAAACTATGCACCGTATTTTAACGTAGTTTTTTTTTAATAGATAGAGTGATTCAAGAGTAAGGTTTATACTATAGTAGAAAATACTGATATTTTTAGGTTTCTAATGTGATGTCGAAAATAATTATATTGCAAACGCGGCCTAAGCTCTAGGAGATTTATCAAAATAATCCACTAACTATTACACATTAAAAAGATATACAGATAACTCCGCGGTATATGTCTATCTCTTATGGGTAACCCACAATAACAATTTTTTGTCATTTATTTCTTACGAGAAATAATGGCTAATTTTCGAAGCGATCTTAAGTAATACAGCATTATCCAATGAAGTACCTTAAATATATTTTTGATTTAATAAATATAAATATGGCCCTTTACAGCAGGTAATTGAAATAAATATTCTCGAAAATATTACTGATTAAAATTAAATTTTAAACGAATTAAGTGTATTAAGCAAATAATTCAGTAGTTTAATCGGGCGAAGCCGCAAGCGCGTCGCTAGCGTACAATATTTTCCTAGGTTTTACAGTAGAAAAATAGAGACAATTCCATTTTTTTTTTCTAAATGTTAAAATAATTTCCATAATAAAAATATCATATATTTTACTGTATGTACTGTAGGTTTCTATGAATATCAAAGCAAGCTCACGTGCTCCCGTACTTAGTCTTTAGGTTTACTTGTGGACCTTAAAATGTATTATCTACAGTAACATAACACATTATAAACGCTATAAACAAATTAAACCGTATATAATTAAAGGTCAGCTGGTAGAAGACACACGGTGGCCGTGGGTTCAACTAAACAACTCGTTTCGGTCCATCACTAGTCCTTTTATGGTAGTCGTCTAATTATGCAACTTATGCAACGTGGTCGGGCCTTGTACTCTTTTCTATTGTGCGTGCTAACGATGCTTCCAAGTCTTATCTGGAAACACGTTATGGTGATTTTATCACTTAATACAGGTAGCTATCATATATATTTATAGATGAATTAATATTTTTAATTTATTTCTATTGATGATAGAAAATATCAATTTTAATTATTATAATATTTTTTTACTTAGGGGATCCCGAATCGCGGGATAACTTTAAATAGATAGATAACCTAATAAAATTGATAGATAGATAGAGAAAATAGATAGAACACCCACGTTAGTGCTTAAACAATACTAGAAAAAAATCCAATAAAATTATATAAAATAGTTTCTATTACAGTATATTTATTATATACATTTTATTGCAGCTGTTACAAGCCATATTTGCTAATATGTTATATCAGTTCATAACCTTTTTAACTTTAATTACAGTAATAAAAATTGATAATACCTGACTCACTTTCTTTAAATGAAAGCTTTATCGGTCAAATATTTGGGAAGGTCAGGTTCACTTACCAGTTGTGTTGTTTATGTGTTTATATATTTTTTATTTACTGTATCCAAGAAGTCAAGTCTTTTTCTTTTGTTAAACTGAGCAGGTTCTGATTTGTTTTTTAATTTTCTGGTAAGTAAGGCAAAATTATCATACAAATAGCATTCATTATACGTAGTTAAAAGTAGCCACCCTCATTTGAACATGTCTTCATACTATATAACTCTCTACGGGTAATGGTTTAAGTAACTTTTTGCTTTGTTCCTTCCCAACGAATTAATTATCATAACTACCCGCATCTATTCGTCATGATGAATGATGAAAAATTTGTAACAAACAAGATTCTTAATTTTTAGAAAACGTATAAATAGAGCATGAAAAAAGAGGCGCGGTTCAAATCCCGCTATGTACCAAATTTTACATGTTTTTTAAATATATTGTTTTTCCTAAGTGGATTATTAAAAACGAGATTCTCACTAACCTTTAGTCAGAGATAATCTAAAAAAAAAAACAGTTTCGAAACAAATACTGCAACATGCACCATTTATAAAATTGAGCCGTGTAAATATTTACGATAAGATATTAAAAAAAATCTATTAATTTTAATTAAACGGCCAAAAGATATAAACAACAGAAACATAATTGGTGTTGCGGGTCAACTGAAAAAAAGAATTAGATACGCTAGGTCACCTATATAGATAAACAATTAAAGAGATGACTGTCTGTGGGAAAATGATAGGACAACATGCAATACTTACAGAACAATTGCTTAGAGGTTAATCAGAATGTATTGCGTGTATGAATAAAATGATAAAAAAATAATATATGCAACATAAATGACTATGATTATTATTTTTTATTGTGACTAATATAATGTATGAATTGTAAGAAATCAACAAAAACATCTATTAGTCACTCAGACTCGATTATATGATTTAGACTTGATTTTTTTTTTGTTTCACGCTGTATCCTGCATGCAGCAGGATAGGCAGAGCGAGGAAGTGTAATAACACACCACTCCTTCGCTAAGTTCTTGGGTATAGCGTGTTGAGTGGCAGAACTCAACACCGCAGTTTATCTCGTCACCAGAGCGAAAAAATTAATGTGTTATTATTAATCAGCTATTTGTAGCTCCGTCCTTCAGCTACCGTAGCGTTTGGCGCTCAGTTCTCTCTGACTACCCCGCTAGGGATAAAGCGTGAAGCTAAGTTAAGTTATTAATCAGCTTCACGCTGTATCCCGCACACAGAAGCGTAGACAGAGGGTACATAGTGCAAAAAACTTAATTCGCCACTATCCTCCAAATTCCGTAGGCACTGGGTGTTGAGTGATGGAACTTAACGCAGCGCACACTAGAGCGAAGAAATTAAGACATACATTTAAATAAATATGTCATTTCCTTGAATGGGGATCGAACAACAACTTAGTGGTCAGAGCGTCTGGTCAGTTTCCAGGAGGCGCGGGTTCGAGTCCCGCTACGTTCATATTCGTATACGTTTTCTAAATAAGTAAAATACGATTTCTTATAATCAGGGGTTACGATTTAAAAAATCGTAACCGTGTTGTATAATTGGTAATAAGTACAGTTTATTATGCAGAGTTTGTATCTTTGTAAATTTATTGTTGATTTTTGTTTTATTTCTCAAAAAGCGTAAGAGATAAAAGAATAGTAAGCGCTCACGCACCGGTTTATTTAAAATTGCAAAGGAACATAATATTGCCATCATATTAGCATAAATGATGTGGGTATATAAAAATGTAGAGCTATTAAGATTACACTAGTATCTAAAAGTGACCTTGCTACTTCTTTGTCCACAGCATATAAATCATATTACTACCTAAACAACACTGAGGGTTCTGTACCAATTTCAGGATTGTAGGTCGACGGTCGATTGACAAACTTAAATTTTCGGTCGTATGCATTTATTTTGTATAAAATAAAGTACAAAAAAGTTTGTAATATTTATACTTCATGCCAAATTTGTAGGTCCATGAAAAATACCCCAAAGATTTTGATTACGAAACGAACTTCATACAAAATACAGTAAAAACGATGAATAAATATTGATATATTTTGATTGCGTAAATCTGGGACCGTAAACCTGAATGTAATATAATAATTTCACCTTGATACATTTACTCGATCTGTAGATAAATAAATAATCTTAACTGACGAACAGCAAAGTGATCCTATAAGGGTTCCGTTTTTTTAAGGTACGGAACCCTAAAAATGGTTGTGTTTAATCTATAATTTCAAATTAAATAACTTTAAATTTAGTGTATTCTTTTTTTAATCTTTTTTTTATTTAGGGACCTTTTAAGTTAATAGAATACAAAAATGTCAGTCCCATCGTTTCCTTAAAACGAACTAAAAACATATAATACTAACAGAAATTTGATAAAGTAATTTATACACTATTTAACCTTACATTTATATAACCATTGAGCTTCAACAGTTTAGTGTATTCTTAAAGGATCTGGAATAATATTTCGTAGATAAATCTTGTACATATTCTTATAGTAGCACCAAAATAATCGATATTTTATATTTTTTACCTTTTACATATCTTCCGCATGAAGTGAACATTGAACATTTTCATTGGCGAGCAGCAAAATTTAATAAGAGACTATGGAAACACTAAACACATGGCTATATTATAATGATGTATTCTGCCAGAATCAAATTTGTAAAAATACAGCTTTTTAGCTATTTTTAAGCAGCTCATCAGCAACGTAGGCAAAGGGATCCTGGTGTTAAGACACTCCGTTCTTCCTTCCTTTTTCCACAGAATTCTGGAAGCATTTCGCGTTGGCTGGCGGAGCTGGCCCTTTGCCTTGACACCAGTGCAAACGAATGAAGATTGAATATTTCATTTCCTAGTTCATTTCCACAACCGAGTTTGCGTTTGTAGTCACAAACGTGTAAAGCTTTTTTGTATCAATTTTTTTCTAATTAATATAGATACATAACTCCTTAATGTAATTAAGCAACAACAAATTTAATACTAAATTTTACCGTCTGACTATCTGAAGTACGTGACAAAAAAAACTATACATATTATTATTATTAAGCAAATCACAAAAATATAAGTAAGCTGCAAAAAAGCAGTTTAAGTGTTTTATTACGTAACTAAAATTTATATTTACATGTACGATATGTCTTCCTGTCTGTCTCCAATTCAATCTCTCCAATCTCTGTGTTTTCAATTACATTATAAATGTCAAACATTTTCAAATATTAAATGTTTATAACGCTCAAAATGTAAACACGATTGAGCTTTTTAGATTTATTTTTATGTCCCGATTGTGAGTGCGATCAAATCGCATTCAATGCAAATGTCAGCATCATTAAAAGCAAGCTATCTTATCTACGATCTTAAATAATGTATTGCTAAAACTAAGGTGTTACATCTACATAATAATATCCTACTAAAAGTTATTAGGCTATTTGGGTTAAATTTAGATTTAAAACTATTTATTGAGGCCGTCGTGGCCCAAAGGCACAAGGGTGTGACTATAACGTGAAGATTGTTGGTTCGATCACCACTCGAAGGAATTAATTATTATTTATTAATATTTTTCATTTCTTTGCTCTGGCACCAAAGCAAATGGCCGGCGTTGAGCTCCGTAACTCAATACGCAATGACTCGAAATATGCGGCGGAAAGTTGGGAACGAAGTGCCTTACCACTAGCTTCCTCAGGCCTACCCCCCTGTGTGCGGGATACAGCGTGAAATTAATTTATTTATTGTATTTATCTTTAGTTTTACACTGTACCTTGCTTTAACAAGTCACGTCTTGTGCTACTGTGGTACGACGGTTGTCTATTTCTATGTTTTTCTTATTATATTGTCTTTTTTTCTTGTTATTATCATTTTTTAAGCGTTATTTACAATCTAAGAAGCGCATAATCGTTAAATGCGCGGGTGCGCCCGCACTTTTTGTATGATTTCTAAAAAGTTCGTGTTCATACACGTACATAAGTAGTTATTAAATAGTTTTGTAAGCCCAAGGTTAAGAAAACCAAAATATTCATGTAGTGGCAGCTTCAATTAATAAAAGCCTTTTTTATCAATCTACCTGTTTTATTTTATCTAAATAATGATCTATCCTAATTGCTACACTTAAAATTAAAATTAATGCGTGTATTGTAGCCTATTGATATTTTTTTACTATCTGCCTACATCATGTCTATTGAAAGTAATTTAAATATAACCACTGCCCTGTTATATATCGATCCCGCAACCATCGCATTACTATCAGACCCCACTCCACACGATACTACCAAATAATAACAATAAAAACCTATAAAATCACTTGCGCAATCATTTATAAGATGCTTTTGCGAATATTAGACTAGCTACTCATATAATTTCCTATTCCACAGTGTCGTTACGACGTAATATGTTCATAAAACACCCGTCTCTACTTGGAACTGTGGAACGTGCGGCACGAGACGAACTGAATGTAATGTAAATTTAAGTATAATTGCTTGACACGGATTATTGCAAAATGTACGAGATCTGTCTTTGCGTGTTAATAAATATGACTTATCCAATAATATTTAGTGTATTTTATAAGAAAAATACGATATATGGATTAAAAAATTTAAATACAATGTTTTTAAAAAATGTAAGTGTCGCACTTGTTTGGAAGTCGTCGCTGTACAGCGACACAAGTGTGCGACTGGTGCAAGATTGCAGTGGGTTTGATTTCCACTTGGGGGAATTTAATATTTAAATTTATTGCTTCGCTCTAGTGATGACTCAGCGCGATGTTGTGTTCCGATACTTGGCGGAAAGTTGGCAACGAAAATGTCTTAACATTAGGTTCCCTGTTTCTCTCTGCCTACTTTACTATATGTGGGATACGGCGTAATCAAAAAAAAATCATTAAAATTGAAGCCTTTATGCCAGAGTTTAAGCAGTAATATCAGTAAATTTATTGGTGCTTAAATTATTATATATATAATATAATTTTACTTTTTGATTTAATATACATATTTAAATATGCCTCATCATAGAAGGTTTTTTTTATAATCTCCTTGACCTCAAACTTTTAACGCATTATATTTCTTACAAAAATATTAACATTTATATATCTCGATAGGCTTTCAACTTGAAATTAATTTAAGGTTACATGCGTGTGTTACATATAAAATATGTAAATTATAATAAATAATATGAAGATTTGTGTAAAATTTGAGAATTGTACATATTTTTATTACAATTTTAAATAATAACAACGAAAATTGTGTGAGTAAAAATTATAAAAATATTATTTTATATACATGAAGGATGATGTAGGTATATATGTACCTATATTTTTATAATATAATAACCAAATAGTATCAACACCATTATATATTTTCTAAAAAATCATTCAGGTGTTGGATTTTGCTGCTTAATAATACAATGAATATAAATTTTTATTTTTTTAAGACTTGAACATTGAATAATTAAAATATATAGTTAACGCTTAATTCATTTAGGCCAGTCGTAGCGCAGGGGCAAAGAGTTTGACTGCAAAATCAACTGGTTGTGGGTTCGATCTACACTCGATAAAATGAAATATTTATTTACATTTATATTTTCATTTCTTCGCTCTGGTGTC